>VTPC01008084.1:18092-41240 GCA_011009095.1 Ignelater luminosus
TGTTTGAAAAAAATAAAAACTTTGGTTAGTATGAAATCAGTCTCATTACTTTTCTCACATACCTCGTATATACACAAATACAAACTTTATTTAATTAGTCGTTACTATGTTCAGGAGAATTTTATAAAAATATTTTAAAAAGTTTTTTAAAATACCGTAGATTGACAAGGTAAGAATAATCGATCATTATTTACTTATGTCGCTGTTTGTAAAATATGTAAGAACCATATTTTACGTAAAGAACAGCTTCAACGATTTTATTTAAATCGTTCGTGTGAAATTTTAAACGAACGTTTTTGTGGGTAGAATTTATTGTAGAAATAAAGCAGGCGGTTTGGCATATATAAGAGTAATGTAAAATCGATCAGAATATCAATCATTTCGGTTGTATTGCACAAATGCAATATGTATAATGATATTCTCTGGAAAATCCACGTCCTAACTTTATTCCTTTTTAAATATAAATCTCCGTCTCAGCTGAGTTCCTCCGACGAATATCCTTTTATCGAAATATCTGTCCACTATATTGTCACATTCAATATATTTCTTTCACCTCGTTTTGATGCCTGAGGGATACGCGAATCAAAGAAGTCACATAATCCAATACCCTCGAATGATATGCGAAAGACGAGACGTACATTTTCTGTTTATTGCTTTCCTGTTACATACACACCCGCTCACAGACACACACGTATACATATTTAATGATGTTATCGTTTAGTAGGCTTGAAAGTACCAATGCAAAAGGAAATTTTATTTGCGCTCCAGTCACAATAGGGAAACCTACGATTTCTTGAATAATATACACAAAAGAATCAATTTTCAACTGTAGTTGTAGAAAAAAGTAAAAACTCTGTGTTTGGTCTTTCAAAGACCACTGCGTAAATTTTAAGATGGAGCTCAAGGGAAATCAAGAAAAACTTCAATAAGTCGGTAAGGGCGGAATCTAAATTGTAACCTTTCTTCGAGGCACCTCTTCTAACCACTAAACCACCATCTAGGGATCAATGAACACGATTTAGAAGCTAAAGTGATTCGTATTCTGCGATTTGTAGGACTTTTACAAAGACATTTAAAATTACGGCCAATAGCTTTGAAGAGGTTCTTACAGGTGTAGGGATAGCGGCGCTTTTATTTGAAAAACAACCCCTAAGGGTAAAAAAATTTAAATAAAACTCTAAAAATAAAAATAATAAAAAATTCTGGGAGACAGAAATATTGTTATAATGTCCAGCTTGCATTACATCTGTAAAATGCAGTTTGCATAAATAAAATCTTCTTTACGGTCATTGGATAGATATGAGCTATCATACTTAATTCAAATATCTCAGGTAAATTTCCGATATTCATTACAACGATAAGAGCTTTAATTTTTGTTTCTAAAATAACTGTTGAACTTTCAGCTTGATGTGTTATTTTTTAATCGAACCCTGAAAAAATAAAACTAATTTCCTTGTGACACTACGAAGCAGTGTTTACCATAAACCAGCAAACTTTCTGATGTAAATTCCCTTTCTAACTTTGATGTTATGGTATTAATTTGTTAAATTAAACAAAATTTTCGACAAATACATTACATTGTTAAAAACACATTTTAAGATCACAGTAACAGGAGGGTTAAGGTTTAAAGTTTAAATTGAGATAAATTGAAATTTTATATTTTGATCACCCAGTACACTACGTTTACTCAGCAGAACTTTTGAGTACCTGGACGCACAATTTTTTTAATAGCACACCCAATATGATGTTACACATATAAAGTCATACTATTTCGTTCTCAATATTGCTTGCACATTTCAAATATTTCGAGTCTAATTTTGTATAAATTGTATGATGCATTCTTCTAAGATCTAATCTCCCTATAATTTTCTCCCTTTGAATAAATGAAGCTTATTTTTGTTTACTAATTTGTTTGATAGTAAACGCGCCAGTTCGTGTTATATTTTATTATGAATTGAAATTCCCAGAACAATTGCTTAAGACAAATGGGAAAATTTAATAAATTTGATACCACTCAGTATTCGCAAGGTTAGTATCACGTAAATATAACTGGAGGGTATCACGCTTTCAACATCCCCTTCCAATCTGTTTTGCAGAATAACAAAAATTGCGCAAGGAACAAGCTGGCTTTGGGTAAAATTAAAGCTGCACAAATCTTATAAACCCACTGAGAATAATAATTGAACAGAGTCTAAAATGGGGCAGTCTTTTGTACGCTACTTTTATCGATTATGAGAAGGCTTTTGACTCTGTTAAGCACCGTTATATTTGGGACACCCTACACGAATATAAAATCTCACAAAAGATCATAAACATAGTTAAAAGTTTCTATAAAGACTATCGGTGCAAAATCCTACACAACGGGAAGAAACCCGAACCCATTAAGGTAATCACTGGAGTCAAACAAAGTTGCATACTGTCGCCTACTCTTTTCATTATTTTTCTGGACAGATTGATGAGATCAGTGTTAGAGAACAGAAAGAGAGGAATTCGGTGGAGTTAAGGGAGAGGTTGGGAGATCTGGACCTGAAGATGACATTTATCTGCTGAGTGAAAGATTTATGTGAAAAAGGCAAATCTGAAAATCAACTTTAAAACGACAAAAGAGATGAGAATCAATGCACAAGACACTAATCAATTTGTCCCAGCAGGTGAGGAAATAGAGCAGATAGAAGAATTCACCTACCTTGGGAGCATGGTTTCGACGACAGGTGGAACAGAAGAGGACGTAAAGACCCGGATCCGTAAAGCGAACAGCATTTTTGTACAGTTGTACAAGTTATGGAAAAATAGAAATCTTTTAAAGAAGGTGACACTGAGAATGTTTAATACCAACATTAAATGTGTTCTTCTTTATGGACGTGAGACATAGAAAATGACTATGACGATTAAAAAGCAGCTTCAGGTCTTCATTAATCGATGTTTGAGGAGAATACTGAAAGTGTTTTGACCAAACAGAATAACGAATGAGAAACTGTGGCAGAGAGCCAAACAAGGGCCAATTGAAGAGTCAATAAAGAAGAGAAGGTGGAAGTGGATAGGGCACACTCTGCGGAAACTATATCAAGCAGTTAAAAAAGTTGCGCTGGATTGGAATCCACAGGATAAAAAAAGTAGAGAGACCAAGAAAGACATGAATGCCGTGGAGAAAACGTGGAGCAAAGCGAAAGCGTTAAGCCAGGACACAGACAGATGACGGGAATTCGTGGAGGCCTTATACCTCGGAAGCAGCTACATGACATAAATGAAGTAAAGTACCCAGACAGCAAACCTTACTATTTCGTAACTGTGTAAAGTAAACGATGTAAAGAAATAGTAAAATAAAAGGTTAAGTTAACTATTGGTTAAGAACGTCCCGGTTTTTGTAACTGTAGAGTTACTTTTAGATTACGTTTGGATAACTATCTGTGGGAATGTCACTAAGCCTAGTAATCTTCCGAGCATTCGAAAGTTACGTTGCATTTTCTACATCTTTACTATATAAGTTACTACTTAGTTACGTTGCTGCTGCCGATGCCGTACGGGTGCTGACGATAAACCGGTCATGAAACTACTTAAATTATTTTTATTATAAATTAATTATTGTTACCGCAAATTTCCAGAAATTCAAAAAGTAAAACAAAATTAAAAATATTTTCAACTAATTCGTTTCAGATCATTCTATTATTTTTGTTGCTTTTTGGGAGGTTGGAATGTCTCCATGTTCAGATGGAATGAGGGTTGCCTGACATTTTTTTTTATTTAATAGCTTTGTCTGCTTCTGCCACCGGGATTTGAACCCGAGTTGTTGTAGCCACCTGGTTTGTAAGTTGTCCTCCTGACCAACTGCGCTAACAAGCTGTAGACGCTTTTGTGAATACGCATTGAATATATTTATTTTATATCGTCACTAAAACTTTGAAATAGGTTGTTGGAATTATTATGCACAATTTTTCACAGCCATTGTTAACAATTTTTTTTGTACATACTTTAAGGCAGTTTTTGCAACAACCACAAAATGTTTGTTTTTATATTGTTAACTATTTCTTGTGAAGAATGCTTTGCAATGATAATTGTTTTTATTTTACATTATTATCAGATTTCGTTGTCGCCTAGGGCTAGATTTGTGCTAGAAAACTTACAGTTGGTGGTAGCAGCAAATATATAATAAAAAAATAGGAATGTCACCATAAAATGTTGTTTTATTAATTAATCCAAAGATGCCTTAAAATAGTTAATGGAAAGTAATCCAACAGTATGGATGTATAATTATAGTTAACAAAACGTTATATTATTGTAAAAGGTAGTACATTTTTGCTGTCTCGGATAAAATTTAATATAAGAATATGGTTTATTGAAATTCTACACAACTTTTGGTCTCTTTACTGGGCGAACGGTCGACCACTGCCACCAAAACCCCGGGTACCTGCGGCGCGTCCCTTCTGAAGACCGATTTAACCTAAATACCTTAAATTTTTATCTAAACAACTACAATTTTTATGTTTATTAGTTTAATTAAAATATTAATTCATAGTTAAAGTAAACAAGAAACGACAAGACTTACACAGAGTATAATAATAAATGTTTTAATTTGTTCTGTGCGAAGTTAAATATTGCAGTAAAAACTTTAATTATTATTAATTTCATTTATGTATATATAATTTGAAGGTATTCTAATTTAAGAAGGTTTTTGCATATTGGAAATTTCTATATTATATAACACATGGGCTGAAAATTCCCAGGCCTAACAAATAGATGGCGCTAGTTCTATTGCATTCACCGCTTTTTCAGTTAGTACTAACCTTCAAAAGACAGCTGTTAAAATTTCATGATATTCTATTCATTATTTTGTGAGTTATTGTGCTAAGAGTGACGCTACTTTTGTTATTTTCAAAATAATGGATCAAAAACAATTTCGTGTTTTAATTTTACACTGCTTCTTGGTGGGAAAAAATACCGTTCAAGCGAAGCAATGGCTTGAAAAGTGTTATGGGGACTCCGCTCCATCAGAAACAACAATAAAACGTTGGTTTGCTGACTTCAAACGTGGTCGTAGAGACACCGATGATGCAGAACGCAGTGGACGTCCAAATGAGGCGGTAACGCCAGAAAACATCAAACAAATCCACAAAATCGTTTTGAATGATCGAAAAGTGAAGTTGCGTGAGTTAGCTGACATTGTAAAGATATCGAAAGAACGTGTTGGCTTTATATTGCATGAGCATTTGACTATGAGAAAGCTCTGCTCAAAGTGGGTGCCGCGTTTGCTCACTGTTCACCAAAAACAAGAACGTGTTGATGTTTCTGAGCAGTGTTTGGCCATGTTTAAACGTAGCAAACCGGAATTTTTGCGTCGATATGTGACAATGGATGAAACATGGATCCATCACTTCACTCCGGAATCAAAACGATCGTCATCTGAGTGGACAGCAACTGGCGAACCTTGTCCAAAGCGACCGAAAGCACAACAATCGGCTGGAAAGGTTATGGCCTCGGTATTTTGGGATGTGCGTGGTGTAATATTCATCGACTATCTTGAGAAGGGAAATACCATCAACAATGAATATTATATAGCGTTATTGGAGCGTTTGAAGGCCGAAATTGCAAAGAAACGACCGCATATGGCAAAGAAAAAAATTTTGTTTCATCAAGACAACGCACCGTGTAACAAGTCAATCAAAACAATGGCAAAACTACACGAATTAAACTTCGAATTGCTCCCACATCCACCGTATTCGCCAGATTTGGCTCCCAGCGACTATTGGCTGTTCGCACATCTAAAAAAATGCTTGCCGGTAAGAAATGAAGAGGTTATCGCTGAAACTGAGTCCTATTTTGAGGCAAAAGATAAATCGTTCTACAAAAGTGGTATTGAAATGTTAGAGCGGCGCTGGAATGATTGCGTTGTTCTTGATGGAAATTACGTTGACGAATAAAGCTAATTTTGAACAAAAAAAACCGTGTTTTCTTTGTTAGGCCTGGGACTTTTCAGCCCATGTGTTATTATTATATATTAATAATTAATTTGTTGTTGTTGGGAGTAACAGAAAATAATCAGCAAGCAGTAGAGTTACTACAAATAGTTGTTTTATTGTAACATGACGTATTCTGTCGTAAAAGTAAGCTTTAATATGTTAATGTTACTGCAAAGAGGCAATCAGATAGTGCACTTGTCGCAACGAACCTTTTCGGTTCCTCTAACAAGTCAACTTATAGTAAGTTGACGGTTATCTGACTACTAAAGAACATAAGAAAGTTTAGTTACGGCTTCATACCAACTAAAACGCTACTGACCCAAAAATGCCTTAAAAATAGTTAAAGAGAAGTAATAGAACGGTACGAATGTAAAATAATAGTTAACAAATAGTAACATTGCTGTAAAAAGTAGTAAACTTTTGCTGTCTGGGGTAGTGTCATGTAAATAGCGAGTTGGCCAAAGCAAGACCTGCATATGTCGGTCAAGAACTGGCAAGAACAGTTTGTAAGATAGGTTAAGATGAAACCAGGGGGTCTGTTTCTCGAAGAAATTTTAATGTTGTTCATATATGGAATCTCCCAAACAGCCATTTAATGCCAATTAGAAAAAAAGTAATTATTGTTATTAATGTTTGCATAGATAATTTTAGTAAAAAGAATGTAATCATCAGATCGCATCAGATATTACCAAAGCACGGATTTCTAGACACATAAACTTCCAGTTTTAGGCAGTCAAACAGGCAAAAACATATCTAGAATAAGCAAAAAAATAGGCACTTAAAACTTCGAAAGACATAAAAAAAAAACGCTACAGGTGTCTTAGAGCTACGCTGCGTCACCTCTAGATTCTTTCTCTTTCTTTCTTCCTTTTGGAGTAAAAACCTGTTAGGCTTTGCTTAACCCTCTCAAAGAGCTGATACAAACACGAGTCGGACTACGCCATTCAATAGATTACTTGCGGAGGTCCAATATCGGGTTTTGCTTTCCATCAACCTTCAAAGAAACCTCGGGCTAAATACTTAAAAGCATCGGATTCCGTCATTCGAAAGCCATCTAAGGTAGCCCAAAACTGGGTTTCGTCCTCCTAAGGATGCTAAATACAAACATGGTTAGTACTACATACTCTCACTGGCCACCTGCGATGGCTTAAAGTCAGGATGTGTACTCCATTGCCTTATCTTAAGAAAGCCATATTATAAACGTGGGGCAGGCTATGTCCTCACACAAACCACCTGCTGAGGCCCGATGTCAAGCTTTGCCCTCCATTGACCTTCTTAAGACTTCCAAACACAAAAACGAATCGCTACATAATACAGAGTGTGATGTTTCCAGAGCATTCCTATATCATTCATTCTTTGTAAATTGTGGTTTTATATACAGAGTGCTGTATTCCATCAGTGGGGGCACATTGTTACAGATAGTTAATACTATCCAAACAACTTAACACATATTTATGTATTTTGCACTCCTTGAATAAATTTCGGGACGGATCGCGAGTTTCTAGTCTTAATATAGCCCTCATTACTTTTTTTGTAATGTGAAGATGTTAATGTTTATTGAATAACCCCAAATTAAAATGTTGTATCGAATGATGAATTTAAAATAGCTATAGTAAATTAACTGTGGAGTTAGCTAAAGAGACTTTTATTTTAATACAAACTTATTTTTTTTTAATACGATATAATATAATTTACGTGGTACCAATTGAGTTTACTGTCAAATTTTGTTCCAAATATTTTACACAAGAGTTGAACATTGTGACATTATTAAATTTGTTTTTTCACGGTTCATTGATAATTTATTACTTGCAAACCATTAAGCAGATTGATCTAAAGAACGATTAATTTAGCAAAAATAAAGTTATCTAAAGCCAAGGAACTGAGATAGACTATAATGTCATCAGCGTTGACTCATTAATAAGTATGTGCTGGCAAATCATTGATATAAATAATACATAAGAGTGGCCCAAGAACTGACTCGTGTGCTACTCCTTTATTAATGTAACCTTTCGTTAAAAGCATTTTATAAATCATTACTTATACTATTATCATTTAGCGTGATGAGTAATTCTACTGCTTGCACTGAGAAGGAAAAGTAAAATTCAATCAACTTTAAGGCAACGCCTCAATCACCATAATGCTCAAATTTTTTAAATAGAACATTAGGGTCTATCTTCTCAGAAGTTTTAGTTAAATCGTAATTGAAACAACCAGTAGAATTTCCCACGTTTGATTTAGTCGGTTGAGTTTTGATGATTTTCTGAAGTTATGTAATCAAACTATAAAAAGCTGTAAAAAAAAACCACAGCGACCCTTGACAGCAAGAGTAATTTAATTTAAAAACTTTTATAATATCAATATTCCACACATAAACACCAACTAACACACAAAAATGAGGTTAAGTTTTAATACTTATTTAAATTTCATCACTGACCAACCAACAGATAACTGTAAGCATTTGTTCGGCGTTATTTAAATCCATGTTGAGCATTAGTAAATAAACTTAAAATGAAAAAATAATCATAATCTTGAATAGAGTGGTAGAATAGTAACAGGCCTATATTGACAAATTACTGTATTACGTTTTTTATACTACATAGGAATAATTTCTGTAAAAAAGGGTATAAAGTCTGAGTTGAAAATTTAAAAGGATACCTGGAAAGGTTTAAATATTAGCTATGCTGTCTTAACAAAAACGGATAAATAGGAAACACGCAATAATGAAGTAATATGTAATATCTGTTTTACGTTTTCAAATTTCGTAGAAAAGCACACAAATGCTTATTAGAGAAGGCTTCATATTTAAAGTAATAGGAAATACAACTGCTGTAAGTTCAAGAACAAAGACAATGGCATGCTACGGCCGTAAACAATAACAAAAACAATAACTTTGACAGGTTACTCTTTTGATTTGAGGAGTTGAAATTTCCTGAAACTTGAACATTAAACGTAGTGTATCAGTGAGAGCTTCAAAATATGTTATTACATTAGTACCCTTGGTATTTAATTTTTTTTACAAAATAGTATCCTAACGCCATCTTGAAATTTGGAACAAAACTTCTTTGCTTAAAATATTACTGATAAATAAATAAAATCGACGTGTTCGAGCATTCTTCCGAAAAATTAAAAATAACGCCATAAATGAATTTGTGCCTTACTTTTTCTACACACTGTATACACGTTTAACGTTATATTGTTCTTTTAGTTAATGTGGTAAATCTACCTATATACAGGGTGTTGTTCTTCTGGGTACTTGTGTACCGGGTGTTGGTCAAGTAGGATATACCCTAGCAGATACATTGTTAGTTTGATTTATAGCTTCTGGCGTCTTTTTAATTAACATTTTTAGATATGATTTAAGTTTTTACGATTGATTGATTGAACGACGCCCGTCTTCAACTTCTGTACGGGTACTATGCCTTTTTTCTGTGTTTTAATCGTTACAATTTATATAGCTAGTTTTGTTTCACAAAGGGAAATAACAAATTAAATCATTAGACTAGGGATACCTTACAATAGTAAACAGTCGACACAGAATCTCAACGAAAGACTCCACCAGACTTGGACTCCAAACAGGAAAAAAAGAAGTTTTTTAGAAAATTCACTTAACCTAAAAGCGATTGAAATGTTGAGCGACCCTTGCGCGCTTTCATTCACAAAGCGACACCCAAAACTGCTTTTAGTAGTTTGTTTCAATACAAATCACCAATACACACTTTTATACATACCCAGTTTCGCAAAACTATTAAAAAGTCGAGTTTTTAAGACAAAATATCTATTAAGCATAAGTTTTCCAGCAATAAAAAATTCGATATCTTCTAGAATCACTACTACTTAATGAATCTTTTAAAAACGAGAACAAAAGGAGGGCACCGTATTTACAATCTCAGTTTTTGGTTGGACGAAATTCTGGTTTAAATAATTTAACTCACGAACTACAAATTTGGAGAATTTTATGCTCAGCTACTCGCAAAATTCTAGAAGTA
Organism: Ignelater luminosus; assembly: GCA_011009095.1. Taxonomy (NCBI): domain Eukaryota; kingdom Metazoa; phylum Arthropoda; class Insecta; order Coleoptera; family Elateridae; genus Ignelater; species Ignelater luminosus. The sequence goes on from VTPC01008084.1 coordinate 28,033, forward strand.
CATCCGACTAAACAGTCGTAAAAATAGCTCAAAGAAACCCTTTTTGAAGAGCTCTAATAACTTCACAAATGATATGAATTTGCGGTAAAATATTTTAACAATGGCCTAGAATGCTCGACGCGAGACTCGACTCTCTCTTCCACAGACTGTATTTCGTAACTCACTGACTATGCGCCCTTTCTTTGCGCTAAGCCAGCTAAGCTTGAAGCCACGCCTTGAGTAGACGCAATTGTATCAACCCTGAGCAGAACAAAGATGACGAAACAAACACCTCTATTTATTACAGTGGAATATTCTTGCCTGTTACGACCTGTAACACGCCGAGAAAACAAATTAAAAGCCAGAATCACACAGGAATCGTCTGTAGATACAACACAACCCCCATACGCGATAGAAAATTAAATGTAAATCAGCCCATAATAAAGCAAGTGCGACCTGGAACAGCGTTTCCAGTCGGTATAATTCCAGGAAATTTAAACATCTAAGATACGATAAACAATACCACACTTATGTTAAAATAAACACTGTACAAGATAAATTGAAGAATACTTCCAACAAAACCTAACAACTAAAAACAATTGACTATATTCACAAAATTATTAAGACAGCATAAAATTTTAAAATAACATTACAGGGTTGCACAAAAAAGTTCTGTGACGCTTTTAATACACAGCGTTGCAGTGTTTATGTAGTAATTCAAGGTTTGTTCTTTATGGTAGGTATATTGCTAAAGATAATAAGTAAAAAGCTAACTTGTGATGGCTACTGAATGTATAGATGAACGATAAGCCTTATTATTGAGATACTCTTTGGACCACGTTTTGTATCTTGTATTGACGTTACATCAACAATTGACGTTTGTTGAACGAATTCTATTTGATTGTGCTGTTATAATAGATAATACCCATTTATCTGCGCCTGAAATTAACAGCAGGCATATTTTTAATTCTGTTTCTAATACTAAATTTATGCAGGGTCTTAAGACTTCCTTTTTAGATGCCGTCTATTGAGAATTCTTTTTATCCTAGATCTTATTGCACTGCGGTAAATAACAGAGCACAAATTACATTACTCAGAACTGAAGACCAATTATCCATTTTCACATACTAGCAATTTGTGACTTTTAAATAGTACAACGTGTCATGCAGCATTTCTACAAACAGGCTTTCCTTAATTGTCAAGACCCTATCTACAGAAAGACAACTACAAATCCGGTTACTCCATAGGAACAACTAACAACTTAGCGGTGGTGACATTAGTGTAGTTAAAGCCATCTTTACACTGACTTATAAAGCAACATTTATAAATATCTTGAGCTACGCTATAGCTTGAAGATTTTTTACTACTGTTTTGTATATATTGTTATCCCACCCAGCCTTACTCGATAGATTCGAGTTTGTAGTCAATGTTGCCAGAGCTGATAGAACGCCAGGTATGGCGATTTTTTTATTAAAGGTCTTTCTGTAAAGAAAATCGAAAAGAAATTGGCGCGAAAGTTAGTTTCACAAGGACAAGGAAGAGTAATAGAGGCTGGTGATGAATAAAGTACTTAGGGCTAGTAATTGACAAAAACTGTTATTCACAGAACTTGTAGAGAACTAAGGAAGAACGCACATCAGATAGCATATAAGGCAGAGATCAGTAACTACTACATCAAGTGTAAATTGGCGCGTATAAGCTACTGCTTGCCTCAACCTTAAAGAAGTACGACTACTATCGCTTGTGTGCATAGTACAGCGGTCAACCTTAGTTACAGCAGCACGTATTTCTCATACAGTCATTAGGGTGTCCCTTATATTTCGAGTTTGATATATTTTTACGCATACCTTCTTAAAACTTTCGTAATAACCTAATATTGTCTAGAAAAAAAAATTAGCCCGTTTTATAAATATTGCCGACTTGCAATTTAAATTTGTCCATACAAGTTGCGCGGGTACTGCGCTGCAACCTGTAACTACGTGTTTCATTTGTCATTTCATACGTGATTTTTAAGATTATTAGTGCACTATTGCTTATTGCATAAAGATGTCGGTAGAATTACGGAGTGATAAACAAAATATTTTCCTTGTCGGACTGGCGAGCCATCAAATAAATGGTGTAAAATTACCATCGACAAGTTCTCGCTGTCTTATTTTACAGTATTCACGAAGTCAAGCTGAGTGTCAGTGAAAGTGCGAATCTTGTAATTAGGGAGTGCAGTATATTTTGGGAAAAAGCAAGAATTCCCACAAAGGCATTTCCTAACTGCGTGAAGAAACTTGTTGATTTATATCATGTTTGGAGAGAGTTGCAAAAAAATTGTAAGAAAACTCAGGACCCGTTCAAGAACCGTGAAAATAATTTTAAAATTGACCTTGATAACTTATTTGATATTTCACATGCTGATGCCTTTGACAGAATGAAAATAGAGGAAGACAAAGTATTTTTAAAGAAACAGAGAGAGCCAGGTCGACCGGGATGCTTAGGTGGTGTAGACAAAAAAAATGGCGGAGAAAGAAGAAAGAGCTAGGCAAAGACGATTGGAAGAAGAGGAAAGGAATCTGCGACAAAGAGAGTTATTGGCTGTTGCATCTACTTTCACTACAAATAACTTGGAATGTCCAGAAGATTCGGACGAAGAACAGATTTTGAATTCTGAACTTGCCAGACATTCCCTGCCCTGAAAAAAGTTCAAAAAGAGGTAGAAAGAATCGCATAATACCTAAACATGTCGCAGCTTTAGATCGATGCCAGTTAAGCATAAGAGACTCCGTTTACATTCTTCATGCGGTCGTAGAAGTACTTGGTCTGAGCAGCGCTGATTTCCGTATTAACAAATCCTCGATTCAGCGAATTCGTACTCAGACGCAATAAAAACTGACTTTCAGAACAATATATCTGACGTAGTCACAGTCCATTGGGATGGAAAACTATTATCCGGATTGAATGTACGAAGTTCAAAAGAAGAACGCTTGCTAATTATTGCTTCTTGCAGTGCCAAAACTAGAGAGTTCTTCTGGAAAACATCAAGCTAAAGCCGTCTCAGCTGCTCTGTTTGACTGGAACCTTCATAACAAAGTACAAATAATGTGCTGCGACACAACAGCTTCGAATACTGACCGTTTCAATGGAGGTTGTGCTGTTTTGGAGCAGACTTTAGAAAGAGAATTGTTGCTTTTCGCTTGTCGTCATCATATTTATAAATTGGTCCTAAAAACTGTCTTCAAAACCAAGATGAAGCAAATTACTAGTAGCCCTGATATTCCGATCTTCAAATAGTTCAGAGACAATTGAAAAAAACATCGATTCCAGTGACACTGAACTATCTCTTGATTTCGTAAAAGAATATGTTGCCGAGACAAACATTACATCTTTGTTAATGTTTTATAAGGCAGAACTGGACAAAAGTTTTATAAGAGACGATTACCGCGAATTGGTTGAACTATGCGTAGTGTTTTTGGGAGGAGATACAGAGAAGAAATTAAAACTCAGGCCTCCTGGAGCTGTGCATCAGGCACGATGGATAGCGAGAGCGATCTATTCTTTAAAAATATGTTTGCTTCAGTCACAATTCAGAATGCGACTAAAGCACCTAACCAAGATTTGTGCTTTTTGAAGACGTTAAAAGAATACGAAAAAGTTGACGCAACAATTTCTAAAGCTTCGTTAAGCAAGTTTGGCCATCACTTGTGGTATTTATGTGAAGAGACAGTCATTCTGTCACTTTTTGATGATGAAGTTGATAACCAAACTAAGATGAATATGATTGCCAACTTGAGCAGGGATAAAAGCTCAGATTTTGGCAAACGCTATGTCCCATCGAATGAAGAACTGACCCAAAAGTTGTTTGGTAGGCTAAATTATTTTTTTGGTGTTTTTGTTACATATCTTGTTTTTTTTGTTATTTAACTTGTTTTTTCTTTCAGATAAAACGCTGGATGATTTTGTATCGGAAAAAAGCAAACAATTTCTATTACGACTGCAGATCAACGACTGTTTTCTTCAGGAAGATGTATCTTCTTGGGATGATAATGCAGCTTTTCTGGAAGCTAGAAGAAGAATAAGTTGTTTGAAGGTTGTAAATGACACTGCTGAAAGGGCTGTCAAATTAATGCAAGATTTTAACGGACTTATCACGGCTGAAGAAGAGCAAAAACAGTTCTTGTTGCGCTATGTCCAGGAACATAGAAATTTGTATCCGGATTGTTAAAAAACCTACACTAAAGAGAAGTTACCCTGGCTGACTGTTATTATTTTATGTTTTTTAAATAAAGATTAATGTTTATCTTATTTTATTTAAACTCTTATTCACTTAATTTGTTGCATTTATATTAGTTTTATAGCTGACCCAATATCAAGACAAAACACGATTTTTAATAAACTTTGTAGCTCGGCCGGAAACGGGTTGCGATCATGCTAGAAAGATAAAATTACGAGATAAAAAGGTAAAAAGGTTGAGTACAAAAGAAGTGTGACCTAAATCAAATGGCTTTTGAATGTATGACTACCAAGAAAATTAAAACCAAGGAAATGTTTTAGAAACTACTTAGTTACTAAAGAAGCCTTTACCACGCTGAAAAGCTCAACCAAGAGAAAAGTTCTATTGACAAGCTTGGAAAATTTAACTGGTTCAAAAAGTCTGACTAGTTAGAAAACTGTAATCATCGTGGAAAGCCTAATTACTCACATTCTGATTAGCTGTTCTAAATGTGCTGTTGTAACAGTAAGGTTCGATCTGATCTTAAACTTAAACTATGAGTTAGTGTGTTTTTGAGATTTTTTCAGAAGTAACTTTCATGGCAGTTGATTTATAAGCAGCTTTGAATAATAAAATAACAAAAACAAATAAGGTTGTTTGACTTTCAGACATTATTCAAATGTTCTTAAATGCAATATTTACAAAAGAAAACTGTAATAAAACATGTCAAGATTCTGTTTACTTACAAAGTTTTCATGCAGATCAATGACATTGAAATATTACAGAAAACATTTTGCAGAAACCATCATGATTAGCACTATCCAGAAGTATCAGCTGGTGGTACTCTTTGAGGCTGCCAAATATTAATTAGTTAACTGATTGTGAATTAACTATACCTACAGGTTTGTTTGTATTATCATTTTAATATTTATGTTTAAAAATATTTATTCCTTTTGTAAGTTTAAAAAAGACAGCAGCCCATTAAAGTAAATTGATTTAACTACAGAATCAGAATTAATGAAAAAATTGCTGAACTTCTAAGATCTTGTATTATCATATTTCTCACTAAAACTATTCAATTGAATATCAGTTAGAACATATTCAAAAATGATTCTTGGCACAAATTACAATTCTTGTAGTGTCTTTAATTAATTTAATTCTTCAAAGTGCGGAAAATCACAACATGTTCAACATTATTATAACAACACAAATTGAACCTAAATACAGATATTCTGTTTTAAGTAAACTTTTGTGTATAAACTACTCAGTAATATGTTAATTTATTCTGCTCCCTTCCAACAACGATTCTATTTCTATGGAGAAAAACAAATATCTGGTTATTGATTCTTATACCAACCAATTCTCCCAGAATCTCAAGAATTACACATAAAGTAACAAAATATATTTTTGTGGCACCTCCGTCTACCGGAAAGGTAGATGTTGTTGAGATTTCATGAAATCGTTGAGCCTGACTGTTGGCATTATTGCCGCTTGGTAGCACAACTCTTGTAACATCTGCTCTATACTGTAGTACTGTATAAAGCAGCATTTTACAAATTTTATGTTACTTCCGTAAGTACACAACAAAAAATATGGCGGATTTTCTAATAGACTTCTTTTTATATCAGACAGTCTGTCTTCGTTATTCTCAGAATACATTTTGTATGCTTCTGCTTAAAATTCCACAAAAATGATTCCTTTCAAATAGGACCTTTGACCCTATAACATTATTTCGCGAGAAAAGCTCTAATTTATACACTTTTTAATTTCCTAATAACGTCCATAACTCCCAGCAAGTGTCATAACTAGAGTTATATTATCTGGAGCCAGAATTTTTCGTGAAATATAGAATGTTATATGGGGCTTTGCGTCACATGATTCATAGAGTCGGGAGCAAAAACATGTTGCTCGGACAGAAATATGGGCCCAGCCAGGGCTGCGTCGGAAAGGTTTGTGACTTTTATAACAATAAATAAATGTCCCTTACATTAGTTGCGAGATTGTGACTCGACGCATTTTTCAGACCTAAAGGTAACAACTACGTGAAAACCAGCCGCTGCTGCTACTGCTGCTGCTGCTGCTTTTTACCGAAAACCCTTGTGTTTTTCAGACTACATTACGTCTGCAGATGATTAAAAGCGTCGGCTAAGTCGGACACCTAAACTCGTTGGAGTGGAATTATTTTATCGTGAAAATTGGATGGGAAAATATGCCACGCCACCTTTAAGACGATTTGAATTCCGGCTTACTTATAAACTTGAAATCTGTTAGAAATTTTAATTCCAAATTAAGGGGAAGAACCAATTGCGACATTCTAGCAGATTAGATTAGATCTTTGTGGAAAAATAAACTTAGAATTGTAAACGTGGACGAGTTGAACCAAAAATTTAAGTGTATTTAAATATAAAAATTGTGCGCAACCACCCTGTTGCTACTTTGAATTACAAATAGAGGGCAGCTAAAAAGGAATTTGTAATACAGCGGTATAATCATGCGACCCTCACATAAAATTTCTCTTTTAATAAAAGAAACCACTTTATACAAGGGTTAAAAAAATTCATTAAAATGCAAATACAAATCTTTGAAGATTTTTTTTAATAAAAGTTCTGTTACGTTGTGGTGTATTCCATTTGATGCTTGTAACATCATTTTACGGTTGAAGGAGAAGATTACACGAATATGAGGATAATATAAATTGCATGTTAAAGCCGCTTAGTAAATGCATTTCTGAATACTACAAGTGCATATGTCTGTAAAGGAATTTACTTACAACATTGTGAATAACACTGCAGTCTGCTGTATGTATATCTACATCAAAATTATCAGTAGATATGTAGCGTTATAGTGGCCATTGAATAGAATATTTAACTATTATTACACGCAGATTTCAATGAAATTTTGCAGGCAAGTAGAGTTTTCATAAGTACGAATAAAAATAAAAATGATTCGTGCTAAGCTACAGTTTTACGTTAGTTATACAGAGCGTTTAAAATATATGGAAGGAAAGAAAAGTGTTGTTTGAAAAAATTGTGCAGACCAACTACCGCTATGTTTTAAAATTAGGTGCAACATACAGAGTGTTCTACAAAAGTGTGAAATGCCGATTTTTTTGTTTTGTCAAACGAAACGATTTACACATTTTGATGGTTTCTCATTTTTGATTCATTACTGATTTTCTTGATTCATTACTGACTAATTACAACAACAGAGCATTATTTGAGTCTAACCTTTGTTTTGGCAATACTCAATTGCTTGCTGTGAAGTTTTTTCTTATTTCTTGGCTTTTTCTCAAATTAATGAAAAAACTATTGGTATTTTTTCTACTTTTATAAAACTATGAATGAAATCTCGAATGGACTACTTTATTGTACAGGGTGATGCAGAAACGCCATTTGTTATTTGTTTAGATTATTTTAAATTGCGCATCATACGAGTTTATTCTGTAACCATGAGTTTAAGAAATATAAACGAAGTTTATCTGATACCATACATCATTTATTTCCAAATATTAGTTTCCCCCCTATACAAGATGGTTACATAATAGGGCAGGGCAGATAAATTTCTTTTAGAAATTGCAACCGCCTGGGGTTGGAATCGGTGCCTCAATTATGTGCGTCTTAATCTTCAGGGCTAATATTTTCAAATAAGTGCTTTTGTTCTGAACATAATACCTCGCAAGCTTGTAGCATGCAATCCTTAACGAATTCGCCGTCGACAAACGTCCAATCATGGGGATATTTGCGACCTGCGATATTGACCTTTTGTATTACTGTACCTATCTGTACTTAATAATATTAGAGAGTTTTAGCAAACCGTTTTTTATATTACGGTAACTTGTTTTACACTCAGATGTACCTAATGGTTGCCTTCCCCTGATCTACGTGCTTGTTAGATATAAGGTAAGGAAAGTTAGCTGTTCTTTATTAAATGTCCACTGCGCAGCGCATACGCGTAGTGCATGCCGTCGGTAGTTGCTAACCTCTAGAGTCCGTAATCACTTATCGTGCGTCAGTGTGTGTTTTGTGTTTTTGCTAAAGTCTGCGAAATGCCTCAAACCAGAATAAAAACTGAAACATTTGGAACACCCTGTGAACATGGTGGTAGTATGCTGCCAACGTATTTTGACATTATTAAAGGATATTTGTGGTGGCAAAAGCGTATATAAGCAGAGAGTAATAAAGATTCTAGTGTTTTGGACGTTTCACAAAAGCTTTTAATTGATATTAAAAATGTGTGGCAAAAAGCATCGCTCCCACAAATTTTTAATCAGCAGATAATTTAGAAGGTAAGAGACTACAATGAAAAATACAAAGCTCTAAAAAAGAACATGAAATCGGCTTATAATAAAGTGCCTTGCAAAAATCGAAATATTTAAAGACATCTTGAAACTGTGTGATATATGTAAGTTCTTGTAAATGTGATAATTTCTCTGTATGCCACTAAAAAATAAGTGCCTGTATGTGAACAAGAATTCCTACTCGACCAAGAAACTACAAGAAATATAATTGGTGGTACTGATCTTAAAATCTGGAAGAAAAACATGAAGTCATTGGAAAGAAAGTAAACAACAACAAAAAAAATAGAGAAAAAGAATAGAGAAAAAGAAAGAAACTAAACTCCAAAAGGACATCTCGGCAAACAACACCTTAAACGTCTCTACTGATACAGAGACAGACTTAAATGAGAATAAAAATGTTCCCTCAAGCTCGTCATAATATTTCGGATGGATCTGCATCTCTCATTTCTATCATTGTAAATGCCGTTGTGAAAGATTCATTCTTGGTTAGTGAAAGATTCATTCTTGGTTAGTAAAGCAGATTCATTAAAGATAATTGACAGAAGTAAAATAAGAAGGGAGCGAAAGAAACGCAAACTAAAAATTTTGTCATATCTGAGAATTTGATGGAAGAAAAGATAAAACCATTGAAAAAAAAAAGAATCTGTCTATCATACAAGAATTATTTTTTTCGAACATCCGAAAATGCCAACAGTATTAGTAGTAGCATTTTAAGTCTTCTGAAAGACATACTTGAAGAAAGTTTCAACAACATTGTTGTTGCTGTGGGTTGGGATGGAAAGATGGTTCATAAAGAACATTGAGATATCTTTGGAGAAGCCCGTTCAATGGTTTATATACTTACTCCATACTAATGAATTGCCGTTCCGTCACTTAATGCACCAATTAGATAGAAAGACCAGTGACTCAACAGGTTTTACAGGCATTATAGGAAAGCTTCCTGATAAAGATATACGTTATCACGTTGAAAAGTATAGAAGTTGAGTTGCCTCTATTGGGTTTGGATTGACTAAGTACCGACCAGAAGTATCTGTAAAAGATGTGCTTGGCGATTAAAAGTGACAGTGTTGCAAAAACGGTTTGCAGGAAAACAACCTGGGAAGATATTGCATTTTAGGAGTGTAACTACAGCGAACAGGATATTAAGACTGTATGTTGCTACTGAAAATCCTTCAGATTCATTGAAGATCAATTAAAACACTTTTAGACATTCAGTAAAAGTACTGATAATAACCAAAGGCTAGAGTCTTCAAAACTTGTATTTCATCTCTAATGCGTTATCCAGTTAGCACACACATTGGACGTTATAAGTAAAGACTTAATAAATAAAGAGATAAAAAGACTAAACCTGCATTAATATTTTGTCTGGAACGCACTTTTCGTGTCTTCACATTTATGATTTTGCGTTTCGAAGGAACCATCATGCTATCTTATTTTGGCTAAAAGAAAAAACAAAACCAAAGCAAAAATCTTTCTCAAGGAATAATTAATTTCTTGTTAAAAAAGTACAACTGGTAAGCCAAACTTCCAATGAGTTATATCAAAACAATGTCTTTATTGGACAACTTAAATCATTGCCAACAGAAGAATGGCATCTTACTAAGTAAAATTCTCGTGACTTTTGTAAAAGAAGAAAAATAAGACTTAGGATGCCAGAAATGAGTAATTTCCAAAAGAAAACCAAAAGACCATCAAAACCACCTACCCTTGAAGGCATGAACTTATATGGACCGTTGGAAGTGACGATAGAACGAAGGAAAAAGCAGATAAACTTTTTGCACAGACGCTTATTACCTATTACAAGAACTGTTTATTTAAAAAGTTAATTTTCCGCACTGGTTACACCGTTATTAGTGAAATTTTTATTTTCACTACTAATATTAAAGTATAAAGTTGTTTGTTTCTGCCTTCGTGTATTGTCTGCTGGTTTTAAAAAAAAGCTTTGAAAAAATCATACAAACAAATGGAAAAACTAAATGCTTCCAAAACTTAAGAAAAAAAACAGTAGCAGAAGATGTCAAAAAGAATTTGCTAATATCCATCGAATCATTTTTAAATTGATGTTTCAATTTAATAACCATTAGAAAATTCTATCGCATGGGGACAAAGAGAAACGTAGTTGTTTCAGCAGATTTACATAAATTATGATCCGAGACTACCATTTGTTTCATTTTTCAAAAACAGAAGTTAATGGTAAATTTATCATTATAGGTCAAAAAGCTATCCTGAAAATCTAGCAATTTTATCTACGTATTAGCTTCAAGCATTAAAAACAATTTTTGAAAATCAGTTGCGTGAATACCAAACACAGTAAACTTTAATAAATTGGCGACAAGAATGTAAAAATGAAACTTCGCAATTTGTACCGACAGGTTACGGCAATGAAAATTATTTTCAACAGTAAATCTCAGCAAGTCGATCTACCCAAAACTCACATACCTTCTAGACCCTGAAATTACAACAGAGAATTACCCATAATAAAATCAAAAATCTAATCCAAAATAAAACTCAAAAGACACTTTTAGAACTCATCAAAACAATTACAATCAACCACATCACAAGATTACTTGATCAAGAGGAATCCTAAATAGACAAAGACAATTCTTCTGCTGCAAGGAAGGAACCACTTAATGTGGGTTATTATTATTATCTAATAAATGGACAAAAAATCAAATGGAGCAAAATTAAAAATGAAATGATGGATGTTTTCAAATAGCTTTTAAAATTGCCGAAGATTAGAATAAACTTGACTTTAGATTAAAGAGAGAGAATAAACATTGTATCAACTGCAGGGTTTCCATGTCAACGTTTTTGCGTCGTGATATTTGGGTAAAAGCAAAACATTGAGTATAATCTATGTAAGCAACTTTTTTATAAGTTAAACGACTCAGGATTTACATGTCTTTGTTTATTTATAAGCTAAATATCTAATTTTGCAATCAATGCTCAACAATCAAACTTTAAATGAAAAACTGTTTCTTGGAAAATCCAATTTAGGTTGACGTCTTTGGAATTCTAGTAACAACGTTAAAATTGTTATTTTACTATGCGTTTGACACTTGGATTCACATGTATTCCGTTGAAAAACGAAAACCTTATTGTACCAACGATTTGATTAGTGATTAAAAACCCATGAGCAAAGTATGGTTTTTCGATTTACAATCAATTTTAATGAAAATTCAATTTTTGGTGCAATTGACTCTAAAAAATTGTAATGTGGCACATCTCAGTTCATCACTGCAGCTTTTTCTCGATTGAGAAGATTAATGGGGTGCGTAAATCAACTTTAAGCCACTAGAGGTACCTTTGACGGTGTCTAGCTCGGCTAAGAAGGTTTGTGAAGGGGAATACCTATCATGGGTTACCAGATGTGGCATATCCCAACTCATGATTTTATCTTTAGCTTTACCAAGAACTGTATTGAAGGGCGAAGCCCAACCAAAAGCCACTGAAGGTGGCTCATTTAATGTTACATCTCATGATTGCATCTTTCTATTGAATTTGTACTCTATTTAAAAGGCTAATGGAAAATCTTAGGTCTCCAAATCTGGATCGTCTCGATCCAGGACAACTGAGAGCAAAATCCTAGAATAAAACACTGCTAGTAGCTGGAGTGGTTGCACATTCCGACATTTGTTAAGAATGTAATGATAGACAAAGTCCAAATTTGGACCCTAACAAATGCTCATTGGAGGGCTGAACCTGATTACTCAAGACGCAAATTACCAACTATCACATCCACAAGTTTATTCAGAATTGGGCAGGTGCGGACCTTAGTCATTAGAACATTGCTCTTGGTCATGGTTACAATTAAAAACAACTTAGGCATCAATCTAAAAGTTGTTCAGGAAATTGCAGCACAACCTTGGAGTATGCTGAAGTCTGCACCAGGTAAGCAACTCAAGCGTCACAATTGATAGATATCCGCAAGGGCCAGATAAAGAAAAAGCTAATAAACTGTTTTTTGATCTAGTTGTGTCCACGAGTTGTAATTTCCTAACGCGCTTAGTAATTACTTGTTTGCAATAGCTTGCTGCTTGCTCGTAGATACAAGCATTAATTCCATTGACTGCATAATCGATGTCTGATATTTACATACAAACTTCTCAACTAGGCTTTGCAGTAAAGGCTTCACAGATTGTTTTACTAATAACAAGAATATTTCTAGAATTTTGACCTCTTAGCCGTGTGATAATACCAATTGGAAAACAAGGAAAAGATTCTCTCTGAAAACTGAGGTCAGATCACTATAATCTGCGACAGAATGTTTTAAAATTGTCATTCAATGGTCAACAATTCCAGAGTATGCTACATTTGGCAATAAAGTCATTCTCTTATCCGATAAGTACGTAATATGGTGGTAGCTGAAAAATATCAGCGTCTAATATACATTTGCAATTAATTGTAATAATTCTCTTCCTTTTCCGATTAAGAAGTGAAAGTTGTAAACTCGCTAAGAATAATATATGGGATAGTAATAATAATCTGAAATGGCGCCATACCTGTGTTTATACTTTGAGGGAAGTTCTTTAAACGCAATTATATTACACAAAAAAACTATTTTGATAATTCATATGTGTATCAGTATAAAGCATAAATTAATTTAAAAACACCATTTTGTAGTAACTTTCCTAAATAATATATACAAACATAAAAACTGTAGATTTCTCGTTTCTTTTTTAAAGTAGAACAAAACCACAACGCACCTACTTCTGTACCAAATATAAGAACTGA
>VTPC01008086.1:9377-28504 GCA_011009095.1 Ignelater luminosus
AAAAATCTGTAAAAGCCTCAAACCAAAGTGACCAAAAATTTAAATAGTTAACGAAAGAAAGGTCTAAATCGACCAAACAGCTACATCGGCTAAACCTAAATTAAACCAAGCGACTAAATCGGTCCCACACGTTGGGCGCCGAAATTCTGTAACGGGAAAAAACTGAATAAGAGGCCTAAATGAATATTCTCACAGCGAAGAAATGATTTCTCTAACAGCAAAAGAAACATAAAACAACTTAACGGATACATTTTAGTTTTAATATGCTGTCATTCAACAAAACTTAAATTTAATTATTTGAAATACCCCAAGAAATCCATTGAGTTCACAAGAAAAGATAGATCTACGCGTAACTTCCATCGACATTCAAAACAATGTCACAAAACATCATCTATTTTTCTGGATGCCAGTGCTACTATTAAGACCAGCCGCAAAGTGATGATGAAAGGAGAGAACATCAGAAAGCTATCCTAGTTGGTAACCATCAAATCCAACCTCTCCGGCTGGAGAGATACCAGAGGGTATGTAAAGTGGCCTCTCGCCTTCGGCGAGAAAACCTCCATAATCGTTATCCTTGTCACACGAACATTTCAACCAACCAATCAACGTGTTGATAGCTGAAAACTCGTCTGTTGAGTTAAATGGTTATTAGAAAATATTATTTCTTAGATACATCACGATTTAACCTCCACTAAAGGCTTTGGTTCTTGCTAGTTGCACATTAGCTCTAAATATATCTAACAGTACCGCAGCCTTTGAGAAATTCCCTAAAGCACTGTTTCTCCACTGAATTCACCTGAACTAAGCGATGCTCGAAAGAAATCGCAGGCATTGAGAAACGCAAAATGCGTCCTTCGCTACCGCACTATGATAACCTCTGAAACTTCGCAAACTGATTTTTCGTGGGAAACACCTTTAGTATTCAGAACTATCAGAAATATTAATACAGTTTTCAAATGGCTACGTGCTATAAATGCATAGGCACATAATGCATTGATAAACAAAGTTGCAGCTGCTACTGAATTTATCTTGATTTAGTTCTCATTAAGTTTATCTCGTTTAATTTAATGGAACATTAGCTCGATCATCAAAAATTCGTATCAATATTATTACAAGATAAATATCAATAATATTTACGTTAAAGATAGGTTCAGATTTGTAGTTATATGGACATCCTATAATAGCGCAAAAATAATTTTCAATGATACGTTTCAGTGAAGGGTACAAAGAATCCCGTGAGTCGAGATTTTTATTTTATCGTCAAACTGGGTTACACAGTTGCTTTCATGATGAGTTACAAATTGTTTAAAAGCCCCACTCTGTATTCTCCCAAGTTTAGCCATGACATGACATCTTGAATTCGTCTCTAAATTGTTTCTTGCTGTACAACATTAATTTGCACGTAACAAGTTAAATAAGATAAATCTAGGGCGACCCAAGTGTCTTAAACTAGTGGAGCTAACTAACTAAAAAGGTTTAGGTTGTCATAATTTAAATGAGAGCATTATTTTGCATAACTAATAGTTTGCAGAGATAGTAGTAAGATAATTATTTTTTTATTTCTCTTTAAAATAGCAACAGTAGGTAATTGTAAGTAATTCGTTTGATTCGATTTTCCAACTGTTACTTTTATATATTGCACAATTTTCTATTCTAGAACAATAATTCAAACATGTTAATAGAGCTCACTTAACTTGAGTTCTACATGGTAAAACAGAAGAACGTATAATATAAGGAACAAAGACGGGATTCCACTTAACAATTCATGCGTGAGTAAAGCTACGTTAACCAAACAATAATTCTGAAAGTGCAGGGATAACTACTGAAGTTCACCCTGTTACGCCGTAGGCGCACGAGTTCTATTTGTATGATTTTCTTTCGAGTGTGAATTTCTCTTATAAGGGGAAACATTTGAATAGCATTTCACTTACATCGACAATGAATCATTTATTTTATTGCAAAATCTCCATTCTAAATATTATTGTTTCTCTGCGCTTACAAAAAGTCGAATGTTTTGATTTTTAAATTGCTCAAAAGACCATTATTCAGTTATATTAAAAAATCAACGGTTAATTTACAGTAATTAATCATTGGGATTTCTTATCCGCAAAAACTTAGTTATGAAACTAGCAAATAATGCAAAATCCTTTATAAACTGCTCGAGAATATTTAACGACGTAACAAACTTTAAAATAAGGTCAAAGTTGAGAGAACAACGCAAGTGTAAAATTAAATATTCAATCAGGAGATACTTTTAATGATTCAAGTGATAAAATTCACACAAACTATTTAATGATAAAAGTAATTAAAAGCAGTTTCAATTTAAAGTTTTTTTCCCTTCGTCTGTGCTTTCAATTATGCCCATAAATTAAAGACAAATTTTATAGACTTCGCTCTCACTCCCTTTTCTAAACTTTATTGCTACTTTCTAGAATGGAAGCGTTAGTAACAGCTACTTTACTTTTATGTTTTCTAATTACATTACTTCATTGGGTTAAGAAACCGAAGGAAAATTGCAATTTACTTAATGTAATAAAGTTCTCTTTGATGCGGACATCTTTCTCCTTAGATAACGCAAAATGTGTTAAATGACACACTAACGAGGCGAACTTTGCCATTTTATCGCGTTTCAATAATTTACCACTAAACTACATTAACTTGATTATGTCTGCTTTTCTTTGTTATACCCCATATTCGAATAGACACATATTTGTTGTGACATTCCACGACTTGGATCATGATATTAATTGTAAAATGCGAACACAGATACTATACAGCAAATGTCGCACAAATCAAATTGCAGAATGTACAAAGCTGGTATTGAAATTCTCTGAAACTGCAGTTTAATGGAATTTCTAATATGAAGCTTCAAAACCGCCGCGAAATTAATCAAGGTCTTATTAGAGGTCCGGCAAAATTTATTAACACTTTGAAACATAATTTGGCTATAGCATGATGGTAAAGTGTCAGCAGTGGTTTGTGGTCACTGCCCCCCAACACACTCTGTTTCTGAACGTTGACTAACTCAGTTTTAATTGAATTTAGTCTACTACACTAAACCCAACACCATTTTATCAGATTCTGTTTTGATTACCTTAATTTATATGTGGGAAATAATAAACTTCATACATTTGTTGAAATATCTCAAACTGAAATTTAGCCAAATGACATTTATATCCTACTAAAAGATTAATTAACGTGAAAACCCATAACAACTAGTTTCGTTTTTTTTTAATTTGATACATTTCTAGAAACTTTTAAAGTGGAAAACGCGATGGAAAGAACCAGCAGAAATATTCCGAAGATTCTATAGTAGATAATTATTAAATATTATATAACAGCAATGATGATACCAAACATATTTCTATAAAAATCAACCTATAGTAAATATACAGGGCGTATTCGGCAAATATACCCGATATACGATCTGAGATCAAATGCCAATAGGGCAAGGCATTGCAAACACGTTGTTAAATTGTTTGCAAATGATTTACTGTAAAGTAAAAATTATTTAATCTCCATAGTTGTAAACATCAAAATCTAACAATAACACAGACCTACAAAAAAATTTGTTTTTGGTGCCTAGGATTTTAGAACTGATGTTAGATATATTTGGGGAGCTGAATTTAAATATGAAATCAGTTTTTCTCTATCTGCTCTACTTTTTTAGATCCGTGGTTTTTTTAACGTGCAGTTCTACACAAAATGTACAGTTCTAATTCACACATATGCAAGGATTATTTCCTTATATTTGCCTTATTGTTAGTCTGCAGTGCAGTTATTTCCAGGAAAATACACTAGATGGCATTGTCTGTCCGCTAACGTAACTGAAGTGACTTTCAACGCTCGAACTAGAGTTGAGGCCAGTTTGTGCATTCTCACCGTACAGGGCATATTCAAGTTGGCCTCGCGTGGTATTTGTGCTTCGGAAAGAGTTCTTATGAAGTTAACTTAAAACGTACTGTGTTGTAGTTTGTTGTATTTTTGTTGTTGAATAGAAATAACACGAGTTCAAGTAGAAGAAGTTGTGTAAATCATCCTGATGTGTTTTGCTACATATGCGGAGAATACACGTTAAAGGAAGACAGAAAAACTGTTAGTGATTTGTAAAGAGAGCTTATCTTGGATACTTCGTTGTTAGGCTTGGTGGTCAGGATAAAACCTGGGCATAGCATCAGGTCTGTAAAACTTGTACCGAACATTTACGACAGTGCACTACCGGGAAAAGAAAAAGTCTGAAATTTGGTGTACCGATGGTTTGGAGAGAACCCAAAACCCACTTCGATGACTGTTATTTCTGCCTAGTAAATATTACTTGAACCAATAGAAACAACCGTAGCAAGTGGACTTATCCTGATTTAGTCTCTGCAAGACCGATACCGTGTCGATACCAACGTTTCACCAGCTACCACAGCTCTGTGAGGATGAGTATTGTCCCTCTGATCAACCTTCTGATACTAATAAAGATGACAGTGATTATGAAGGGATGTCGTCAATTTCCCAACGTTTCAACCAGGATTAGCTAAATGACCTCACCAGAGGTCTCAACCTGTCAAGAAAAGCTTCTGAATTACTGGCTTGCAGGTTGAACAACAAAAATTTACTGGAACATGGAACCAAAATCACCTTTCACCGTACAAGAGGAAAGGGTCTGCTACCCTTCTTCTCTCAAGACGATCATCTTGTATTTTGTCAAGAAATTAGAGGACTTCTTAAAGATGGTAAGCTTTCTCCTTGGACAGCAAAGTGACCGCACCAAATATCCTTGCTTCTTGTGCCTCTGATATAGCAGAGGCAAAACACACTACTGGGTTAGAGAAGAGTAGCCTAAGAGAGAAAACATGGAGGTTGGGGAAAAGAATGTCATTAACGACACCTTAGTTGGACGAGAGATATTCATTCTTCCTCTACAACATATCAAGCTGAGCCTTATGAAGCAGTTTTTAAAGGTTTTTAATAGAAACGGATCATATATAGGGAAACAAATGCCTCAGTTGAGTACGGAAAAAATTAAAGCAGGAATATTTGAGGCCCACAAATAAGACAACTCATTAAGGATCCTGCCTTCGTAAATTCGATGAATAAGGCTGAGCGAAAAGACTGAACTTTATTTGTTCCAGTGTCAGAAATTTTCTGAAACCTATGTTGAACTGGTAAACGAGATGGTTAACAGTTTCAAATCCCTTGGGTGTAACATAAGCATTAAGGTGCACTATTTACACAGCTACCTAGACCGTTGTCCTAAAAATTTAGGAGACACCAGTGAGGAACAAGGTGAAAGATTTCACCAGGATATTAAAACTATGGAAGACAGCTACGAAGGAAGATGGGATACGCACATGATGGCAGATTACTGTTGGAATTTAAAAAGGGACTGCTTCAAAATACATTCAGAATGTCACGGAAAAGAAGCTTCCAAAGTGTTTAGTGACTAGTTGGTTTCATCGATGACTTTTTCCTCTATCTCTGTATATAGTTTGTATAAATATATATAGTTGCAGTCACTAAAATGTTATATCTCAGACATTTGAGCTCCTAGGCAAAACCTAATGCCATATGTGAATTTAGGGTATCAAATTCATACCCCGGCACCAAAACACTCGTTGGCGTGTATAATTTTACCGGATCAAACAGACGTTTATTTAATTAATTGTGTCGAAAGCTATTTCCAAACTTTCTTAGTCTTCTTTTTAATAAACCTGTTGGAAAAGCTTCATAACAAGATGTCAAGATTTGTGAAGGTTTTTCAATCTTTTGATGAAGAATCTTTTGAAATCCTAAACAAGCACTTTCTATTAATTGTTATGTCAATTGAACAAGTTGTGCGAATGCTTTTTTTGTAACTCTTGTTGTGTTATCTATTTTGGGTAAGATAAAATAGCAGTGTTGACCATCGGATGCTGTCCGTTTGGGTAAGTAAGGTAAAAGCTTCCCGTTAAGTAAGATTAACTTCAGGGTGCAGTATGCAGCCTTTCGTCCCACTTCAACTCCTGCGATCAAAAATAAACATATTACCAAAACATACGCAAGCGATTTCATAGAGAAGTTGAAGTGTACCCACATGGCTTTTGAGGTGATTTCTCTCTCTTTCTGTCTCTCACTCGAAAGAGTTCTCACTACAGAGAGAAAGAGAGAGAGAGAGAAAGACATCGCGATGGGTTTGTTGGTCTTCATTCCGTATTACAGTCAGGATTTGAAGGATTTTTCCCGTGCTCTTCTTACGACTTCGCTTATCAAGTGCGAGAGGTTAGTAGATTTACGGTCCACGAAGTCCCTTTCTCCATAGCCGCAATATCCGCAATATCCGCAATATCACACTACCGACCTGCATCTCCACAGCTTTGATGTGTGAAGTTGTGGGCCTGAAAAGTGTTTGCTATTGCCAAAAACACCATTACTAACACATTGCCGCAAAGTAGCGTTGATACCAATTGCCTTGAACCAAAATAGCCAGTTTTGCCTTTTCCAGTGTTTGCAAATTTTTAATACAAAAATGGTACACCAAAACAGACGGCATCGCGCAATGGTGACCTTGAAATGATAGATATGGTTATGGTAGCATTTGAAGCTGTTGTTGCCGGTGTCGTCTGGTTATGTGGTGTGAAGCGTGTCGTTGATATGCAGTAGAAGTACGCCTAGATATTGTAACGACGGCCTGGGTACTGACAGGCGAAAGACACTGAGGAAAAGTTACGGAAATATTACGGTAAATCTGCTCCTTCGCATTGAATGGTTTCCAAGAGGTTTAATTCATTTAAAACTGGTCATATGAGTACTGATCATGGTGAACGCCCAGGACCCTCACAAATGGTCACTACTAAGGAAATCGTTGACAAAATCCATGATATGGTAATGACTGATCGATGTTTGAAAGTGTGCAAGATAGTCGATGCTGTAGGAATCTGACTCGAACAGGTACACAATATTGTACACAAACATTTGCATATGAAAAGGGTATCGGCAAGATGGGCGACGTGATTACTCGCAGTGGACCAAATGAGAATTCGTGTTCAATTTTCAAATCAATGTTTAGCCATGTTCCAACGCAATTTGGTCGAGGTTTTTTGCCGATATGTGACTGCTGACTTCTTTTTGTTTCCGAATTTAAAAAAGTCACTCACAAGAAAAAATTTACATCAAATGAAGAGGTTATTGCTGCAACGGGGGCCTATTTTGACCAGTTGTCAAAAGAACCTTTTTCGGACGGCTTGAAGAAATTGGAAATTCGTTGGACTAAGTGTGTAGCACTGGAAGGGAACTATGTTGAAAAATAATATAAAAAAATTAGACTAAACCTGTGTTTTATTAAGATGTCACACTTCCATCAAGTAGCCCTCGTATTTAGCTATCTAGGTAGCCCTTAATCTAGATAGATTTCTCTAAGCTGTTTTAGCTACATTGACATGATCTAATCTATGTAGTCTTGCAGATTTTCATATGAAGATCAATAGAAGACAGTGACAACAATGAATTAGAGAAATTACGCAAAACGGTAAATAGGTTAACCAAGACCATGAAAGAAGTAGCCCAGCTGGTAGATACAAATGCAAATACCAAACCCGAAATAAAAAAAGCCGTGAAAAAACTAAATGGACAAACCACTGAGCTAAACCATAATCAAAACGAAAGCTATGTACATACGTATGAATGAAGCGATTTCGTTGATAGTCGAGCAAGGAATATTACAAGAAAAAATAAACACCAAAAACAAAAAGATTCAGCTGCTGGTAGGTGAGGACCTAGACGAAGCATATTTCAGGAAGATATACAAATACATAATTGCACAGAAGGATATAAACATAGAGTTCCTGGCACGAAAGCTCAATAGGGAAGAAAACCACAGAGCAAACAAAACCGCCAGGTAAAAGTAAACAAAACGAAAAAAACGAGATATATAAGATACAACCTATAAAATTAAAAGGAATTAAAGGAATACACAGCAAAACTCTTTAAGACCTAAAGAGTGCACTTTTTCTTGTCTTTCTTCTTCTAATTATCTTTTTTTCATGTACATAAAGACTTAAAAGTAATAGAAATATTAATGTGTCTCTAATTTCACTCCAAAATTGCTACTATGGTCTCTCCAGCGGCATAAGAAGTTGCTAGCTTTTTTCCTATATGGAATTTAAAACAATCAGACACACTTTACAAGGTGTTTTTTGTAGCCTTCAGAACCGTATCTTAAAAATAAAAAAAAAACAGGAAGTTTGTATTAAATAATTCTGGGCACTAATGGTTTAAAATATCATTGTGTCTAACTAAAACACTGCAATTTCTTGGCCTTTAGATGCCTCAAGCAAACTTAGAAAACATATGGAAATTCCCAACAAAAGAGTTAGGTAAGGAGGGTATCGAGCCCTTTATTATTCATCACCTTAATGGACGAAGTAGCAAACAGATGTAAAAGTAAAGTTAAAGGTATAAGAGTAGGAGTAAGAAATTTACAACAAATCTGTCTTGAACTTCATATATGCAGATGACTTAGTCGTGCTTTCTAATACAAAAAAAAAATTTGCACGACAGTATTATTGACTGGAAGGAAGAAATGAATAAGTACAAATTGAAAACAAATGTCAGTAAAACAGAAACCATGATCATAGCAAATGTGAACGAAAGTCTGATTAGCTATAGTATAGGAACAGACAACTTTAAGTATTTGGGGACAATAATTAATTCTCAAGGGGATATGGAACCAGAAAATAAATTTCGATAGCAACAAAAATAAAAATATTTAACACCGTCTATGTACCTGTGTTAACTTATGGTAGCGAAGCATGAACTTTAACCGATAGAATGAGAAGCAAAATTCAAGCTTATGAGATGCGATATCGGAGAGCTGTGAAAGGATTACTAAAAAAGATATACTTAGAAATACAGATATACGGCAACGAGTGTGTGCTGTAAAATCAAAGAAGACAACTTATGTGGTTCAGACACATCACACGCCTGCGCAGTGAAAGACTTGTTAAAAAAATTTTTTAAAAATGGTAGTGGATAAAATGAGAAAGCGAGGAAGACCTAGGCGAGCTTAGACTGGTAAAGTACCTAAAGTCTTGGATAAAAAGAACCCGCGATGGAAGGAAGAAGAGAAAATTGCAAAGAATAGAGCAGAATGGAAATGCCGCTGCAGAATTGCCTCTACACCGTAAGGTAGAAGAGAATGGATTCTAACACATCGTTCAATAAGTCCCGAGACTAACAACGAAAACAACATTCTTTTTTTTCAAAAATCATTTTTATTCTTCAATATAATCTCCTTTTAGAGTGATACAATCTTTCCAACGCCTTTCCAACATTTCTATACCATGTTTATAGAAGGATTTATCCTTTGCTTCAAAATAGGTTTCAGTTTCGGCAATGACCTCCTCATTCGAGCCAAATTGTTTTCCCTGGAGCATTTTTTTGAGATCAGCAGCTGCGTTTTTGGACGCTTTGGGTGGCTTTCGCCAGCCATGCGCCACTCAGATGATTGCCGATTCGACTCCGGAGTGAAATGATGTATCCATGTTTCATCCATGGTCACGTATCGACGCAGGAAATCCTTTTTATTGCGAGTAAATAGCGATAAACAGCTCTCTGAATCGTCGATTCGTTGCTGTTTTTGTTCCATTGAAAGCAATCGCGGCACCCACTTGGAAAAAACCTTTTTCATGCTCAATTTTTCATGAAGGATTGTAAATACGCTTCCAGATGATATCTGTGTCATTTCTGCAATCTCACGGACCTTTACTTTGCGATTTTTCATTACGATTTTGAATACTTCACTCACATTTTCCGGTGTAACGGCTTCCAATGGCCTACCCGAACGTTCCGCATCGTTTGTGTCCGTACGACCACGTTTAAACTCAGCAAACCAACGACAAATTGTTGATTTGGATGGAGAGGAGTCCGGGTAACGTTTCTCAAGCCATTGCTGGGCTTCTACGGTGTTTTTACCCATTAAAAAACAATGTTTTATCAACACGCGAAACTCGCTTTGTTCCATTTTTCAAACAAATTACAAAGTGACTTTACTCTAACCTCGATAACTCTGCTGTTTGTGGTCCAATCGACGTGAAAGTTTTACACGTTTCATGTGAAGGTTCGCACTCTAGGGAAACGTGGCTAGTTTGGTACTACTAGCACCATCTCTGGGTTGGTCTCGGGACTTATTGAACGATGTGTTATATCAAGTATGTATGAAAATTCACAGAGGCATCTGACGTAACACTTCGTGAGGCTTAAGTTGGAAATACAAAATGTCAACGGATGCCAACTACAAAGAAATAAAGAAAAACTTTTTGCTTCCAAAATGTTATTGTACACGGTTAACTTTGTTTCGCCATGAGTAATACAAAACAAAAGCAAGATATTGTTAGAAATGCTCAATTCTTTTGGTTTATTTTGATAAGGATAATTACAAGATGTTGATATTTTAAAATTGACCTTTGGACTGTCTTCAAGGGGTAATTAAATAATTAATTTTGTAGTTTTAGTAGATTAATAACTTCTAGACAGGTTCTTCGCCATCAATCTGTTAAGACAATGGTTCTCAACCAGTGTTCCGAGGAACGCTAGTGTTCCGTAAAATTGTTTCAAGTGTTCCGCGAAATTTTGAAAGATCATTATAAGGTTTATCTTGATCTTCTCTTTGATTTAAGAATTTTTATAAATAATTTTAAAAATTCGTACAGCTACTGGATATTTAGTCAAAAATCCCTCAATCCCTTTGCTGGTAAGAAATCCGCCGAGGGATTTATCCTTTAACCTGGCAACACTGGCATGCACAAAACCGAACTCTCAACATGTGAGACGCAGAGAAGTAACTTCTTGAGTGCAAGTGAACTATCTAAGTCAATTATGTTACAGTATTTCATTGTGATTGACAAAATCTGTTTTGCAACTTTGTGTCTTAAATTAGGTAGTACTAACACTTTTTTACTAATAACTTTAATAGTTAATTTTTAATTAATTTTTATTAGTTGTTTCGACCATGAATTTAAAATTGAAATAATAAATTGCCATCCTAATACCGCAAAATGCATATATATGACTCATACAGGAGGTAAAATCATACGAAGTAAAATAAGCAAGATTAATAGACAATATTCAGACAAATATTTAAATCTCGGACTTACATGGACCGGTGAGAAAAAATGTCAAATGTGAGGGAAAATTGCTGAATAGCTCAATGGTTCCTGCGAAGTTGACATGCCATTTTACTACGAAACATGCCAATATTGCTTCAGAAACTAAAGATTATTTCAACAGACTGATGGACATGCATGTTAAAACAAGTACAATATTTTGAAAAAACTGTCGAAATTTTTGATAAGGCTCAAATTGCTTCCTACAAGGTAGCGGAATTAATTGCATTAAAATTAAAACCACATAGATTGCAGAGTGCCTTAGTTCCTCTTTCAAAAGATACCATAAAAAGAAGAATTAAGGATAGGTCAGATAATATTGAAGAAACAGTTACAAATAAATTTCCCAAACAATATTTCGCTCTGCAGATTGACAAGTCTACTGACATTAGTGGTAAAGCTCATATACTAAGATTCGTTTTTCGTTAATGAAAACAAAATAGTGAATCAATTTCTATGCTGCAGAGAACTTAGCGAACGTACAACAGGGCCTGACATTTTTGAATCTATTGCGTCGTATTTAGAAACATTTAAAAATATCATGGGACTTATGTGCAGAAACTCAGATATCATACCTACGCATTCTGTTTTTACATAGAGGATACTTAGTGTCGAAAACATTGTCGGCGGCATTAAAATATGTATTAGACCAAACTGTAAACATGGTAAATTACATTAAGTCAAGACCTTTGAAAACACGCTTCTTTAAAAACCTTTGCTTATCTATGGAAGCTCAGTACGAAACTTTGCTTTTGCACACTGAAGTAAAATGGTTATCTATGGGTAAAGCGCTATGTAGAATTTTATAACTTAAAGATGAATTGTTGGGTTTTTCCAGAATGAAGGTGCTGATTCTTTTCTAAAATGTCTTAACAGTGATACTTAGTGTGCCAAAACGGTATATTTAGCCGATATTTAGATAGCGATAATAGAAGTATCCAAGGAAGAAATGAAAATATTTTAACATCGACGGACAAATTGTCGGTATTTCAGAAAAGATCTCTTTGGAAAAATCGTATATTAGAAAAAAATGCAATAGATATATTTCCTTCACTACAAGATGAAAATGTCGAGAAATTTCTTCCGTTATAAAAGAACATTTAAGATTCTTGGAAGAAAAAGTTGAGAATTACTTCCCATTCTTAAATATTGAATGTTACGACTGGACACGAAATTCATTTGTCCTAGTTACTGCAACGAGTAGTGAATTTTCCTTAAATGAAGAAGAAGAACTGATTATCTTGTCAAGAGATCATACTCTGAAAATAAGATTTTCCGTAATAACTCTTGAGGAATTTTGGATTTCCGTCTAAAAAAACTACCCAGCGCTCTCCAAACAGGCACTTAGAATTTTGTTACAATCTTCAACATCATATCTGTGTGAGTTCGGTTTCTCAACAGTAACCAATATAAAAACTAAAAAACGGCAACGACTTAGTAATCTAGAAGAGGAAATGAGGGTAGCTATATGTGATATTAGACCTGATACCGCTGAAATCTGTAAAGGACGCCAACCTGAAATATCGCATTAAAAGGAATTTTAAAATGCTGTCTTTTAAAAAAGGGTCATTTAGATTTTATAAGTGTAATAACTATTTTTGAAATTAATGTTTTCTTTTACTACTATGCAATTTGTAATCTATAATTTTTAGTAAAAAGAATAATCATCTATTTCTGTTGTTAGTTTTATGCCTTGAGTCGTCTTGTTTATTATTATCAATTCCAGTGTTCCACAACATTTTTTTACATTCAAAAGTGTTCCGCAATTGAACAAAGGTTGAGAACCACTGTGTTAAGCTATAGATTCGTGTCGTGTATTTACAGATGGCAAAACTATTTTTCATTGTTAGCAAGTCTAAGATTGTTTCTCTTCCAGAATTGAAATTATGCGATGTACTGGCAAAATCAATAGCTAAAAGGGTTAAAAAATGATTTTTTCATTCATTTTTATTACAAATTAGAAGTAAATAATATATAAAATCTAAACGTAACAAACAACGGTAATTATCTTTTATTCTAATTAACAAACATGTGAATGTGGGCATCTTTCGTTTACTAATTAATTGTCTTAATACTACATCAGTAATTAAAAGTATAAGTAAAGATATAATATCAAATCTTAAAATCCAGAAGTTCATTAAAAGAATCAGGAATTTCTACCTTTACACTAAACGTTTCTTTAACTTTATTTATTAGTCTCCAGAGGGTTGCGCTTGTAATTTGTAATTTACATATAACATTAATTTAAACGGCTTTTTTATAATTCCAAACGCCTCGTTTTAGGGAGTCGTCGTGATAGCACAATTACATTTAATTCAATTATTTTCCATTTTAACTTCGTTAAAGCAGGCTTTACATCAGACATACTACCAAACTTTTTAAATGAAAAGTTTGGTTGTTATGTAGACAGTATTTAGCAAAACAGTACTTTCGCATCATCGTCCATTCTGTGCAAACTTTTGTTTAGATTGTTTGTTTGTATTTGTCTGTAGTTGCTTTGTTTGTTCACTCTAGTATAAATGACCGAAAATTAGAACAATTATTGTCATTATTTCATTCCACTTTTGGAGGGTACAGATTTTTCATTCTAAATGTCGTTATTTGCCTAATTTATACACAAAAATGTTTTCTTAAAAGTTGTTCAAAAAGTTAGTTATGCATACTTAAATTTAAATATTCTCCTAACAAAAAGTTCCATTTCTCACTAAAGTCTTTGCATTTGCTACTGTCATTTACATACGAAAACAGTTTGTTAAAAATATTACTCTGGGGGCCGATTGAAATTTTCCGGATCATTACGTCACACAGTAGCGTGACCTGGAAAACGAAATGGTTTATTTTTGTTTTTAGGCATTTCCGCGTCTTGGTGATCACTGGAAATAGTAGATCGAGTATTTTCTTTCATGTTTGTAACGAGGTGGTGTGTTACTTGAAAATACTTAATTCAATAGCTTTTCAAAGCTACCCCTTACAACTTCATACAGTAGATATTTATTGAAAAGTAGACATTCTTTTATTTAGTTAACCTCCGTTTGTGTTCATTCACAAAACATACAAAGATAATAATAACTTTTAACTCGTCAAATTTACAGATTTCTACTACAGCCTTTAGAGGAATCTACCATCTAAGTGATTTTAATTTTACTATCAAGGAAACTATAAAACATTATTTATATGCGTATTTTTAAAACTTTACTGCAAAAGTTCTTACTAAATTACAGTAGAACACATTTAACTAAATTCTGCTTACTTACCAATGATTTTTTAAGGAATAAAAATTTTTTTCTCCGGGTGAGAATTTCAAGCTGAAGAATCTACGAAGGGTGAAATTGTCAAATTTCCACGTTGAAAGTTTTTAGTATAGATACGGAGTGTATGAGGAGGTGTTGGGAACTGAGTGTCCACCAACTACCATCGATTTTAGGCAAGAGCGCGCCGCCAAGTTTCGTTTGAACAATATCGCGACGGCGCGTTATTAACATTTTACAAAAGAATAGATTAATAAACAAATGAGCTGATTTTGAAAAAAATGCAGTAAAAAAATCTTAAGACTAGCATCAAACAAATTACACACTTGTACGTTCAACCTTTATTACTGCATAATTTTCTTTAACACCACTTCGCATGCTGCTTATTGAAGTAGGAAATGTCAAGCCTTACTGCAGTAATAACTATAATTGTAATTTTCCTTCTTGTTTCATTTCAATTTTCTTTTCAAATTTAAGCTAATTACGGCGATAAAGTGACACGCACTCAAGATTGGGTAGTTTCAAGAAGGATTTTCTTTTTTGCTCCTAAGAAAATTTATTGCCCACAGTAATATTTGCTGTCTGTAGTGTTTCAAATTTTATATTAGTGGTAAAGCAGAGTAAGACTTCTAGAATAGTCAGCAAAGCATTATTGATAATAGTTTATCTAAAGAACCAGTAAAAAAGTAGTCTGTAGTTAAACTCGAATTTTGGGACACGAGGGAATCTGTACAAAATTATATAACGAAAAGGATATAACAATAGTGGTGAATTCAGATTGCAAATAGAAGTAAGATAAAAGTTACACATTTTTTGGTTAATAGGTTAGAAATATAATAAGTAAATAATAAATGGTAATAAGAGATATGTACTATCACTTCCGAAAGGTCGACTTGAGTTATAATACTTTCCGCTCTTTCGAGGTTCTGCTAGGCAACCCAAATAACAGTAAAGCATATAAATATACTCACTCACTTAAGGTGTGTGATTTAATTTATTTTATTGCAAAGCCCTCTAAAATTGAACTTAAATATTTAAAGATGGACAGTGATCACCGATTGCACTAACCAAAAAATTTAGATTCAATAATTTTGTCATTAAAATTTGTATTAAGAAACGAAGTTCCATTAATCGATAGATTCACTGAAGGTTGGTGCAACCGGCCATGAAGAGTACTTAATGGATGAAGGGAGTAAACAACAAAGAGTTTGGAGTAGAGAAGAAGATGCTTTTGAAAAAAGTAAAAGAACACCAAGATTACCCAGAAAATCTCACAAACAAGAGGCTGGCATATCTGAGCTGATAAGAATGATGAAGGAACTAAAAATGGAATTTAGTGAAATGAGAAAAGAACAAAAGCAATTCAGAGCTGATATGTCAAGTTTAAGAAAGGAATTAGAAAATCTAAAGAAAGAAAATAAAAAATTGAAAAAGCAAAATCAAGAGATGAAAAAAGAGTTGGCAGAAGTCAAAGAGAGTATAGAATGGATAGAAAAGAAAAAGAGAAAAATAACGTGGTAATATACGGACTGGATATACATACATACAATTCAGTATAACTACAAGAGGTAATGGAAAACTTTTTAAAACAACAACTAAAGATTGAAGTAAATGTGAAATCAACCCACAGATTAGAAAAAGAAACCTGTTTGATAAAATTGGACAATGAAAACGATAAGGAGGCAATTGAAGACGCAAGTGGATAAAGGATTCATGTAACATTTTCTTAAAAATTGAGATTTTTTTGGTGAATAAAGGTTTTATGTACCCAAACATTTTTTGGGATCAGTTTCGATGATAAAGGATCTATGTTAATCTAATTTTAACAAAACTTAATGGATAAAAGATTTATGTACGCTTGATTTCTGATCATAGATCCCTTATTCACTAACATTTCAAATTATTGCTACATGAATTCTTTATCCATTGTAAATTAGTTAGAAACCTGTAAAAATATTAACAAAACGAACATAGCACCACAATGTTAGGTTGGAAATGTAAACGCCCAATTGCGTTTTTATTAAACGCTGTGCTTTGACTTAAACTAGTACTTTCGGGTTTGCGTAACGTTAATGTCTTGTGCCTAAACATAAAGGCTCTCCTCCAGACCGATTTTGCTTGTTTTTTTATGCCATTCTTGTGAAATTTTACAGTTAGGCAATGCTTGCCCAAATTCACAAGCCAGTTTTTAGATATCAGTGTATGTACGCCAAAAATTTATATCTGAGCATCTCTTTATGTATTTTTCTAATTCATCTTCTTCTTCATTCGTGAAAACTTGTCTTACAGTATATTTACTCGAATACTTTGGTGAATCGTTGTCTGCTTCACTTTCATTTCCTGAATCGTTATGATTTTCAAGATGTTTTCTTAAATATTTCTCTTTCGTTCTTTTCTTCAAAATGTTTTTAATGCGACTTTGTAGCGTAGAACGTTTAATACCATATACTATCGCAGCTCTTCTTGTTGAATAAGTGCCATTAAAATAACTTATAACAGTTCGATTTGTTTTCAGAACTCTTTTTCTTGGCATCTAGTTAAAATAGAATAAAATAATCAAGTTTCATTAGTATAAAATCGGACATAAACAGTGAACAAAGTTGATTAACATTATTCGTTTTCGTGTAAAATTGTTTGAAATTACAAATTGTAGAAACAAAATATATTTCAAGGTTGTAATTGTCTAATTTAGGGGAACATTTGGCCACTGGCCGAAAGTACCCTACCAGGTTATTGCCGAATGTTCCCCAAAGCACACTACTCAACAAAAACGACGGTAGCTCAAAAACTGTAACATTTAGGTTATGAAACAAATCAGTAATAGTAAGGTTAGTAACCATAAATGCAGCATGAAAAGGCTTATTTTGATAATTGCAACTTAAATTACAATATCACTAAAGACTATTAACTAAAAATACTTACCTTAAACACGAGTTTTTAAACTAATTTAAATTAAAAGTACGATAAACAAATTCCAAGTGCAAGAATAGTTGAAGATGGTTGGTGACTGTTACATCAAACTATTTTTCTTAGATTTACGCGGTTTATTCAAATATTTCTCGGAATATTCTCAGTGGTTGAATGTTCCCCATGGATGAATGTTCTCCTTTTTCTCTATGGGCCAGGAGAAAATGATAAAGCAGTAGATAAAGAAAAGTTTTGGAAACAAACATATGATGAGGGTGGAGCTGCACTTAATAATCATGGGAGATTTTAATGCCAGGCTGGGAAACAACGTAGAAGGAACAAATAGAGTAATGAAAAGTTTTGAAAAAAATACCAGAAATAATAATAGCAAAAGGCTAATAAAATTTTGCATACAAAATCGACTAATCATTCAGAACTCCTTTTTCTAACATAAAGACTGTCATAAATACACAAGGGAAGAAAAAGGAGAAATGATAGATTACATTATTACAGAAACGACCAACAGATACATGATAAAAGGTGTAAGAGTGTACCCAAGTGCTGAATTACCAACAGATCACTATCTTGTAGTTGCAAAAATTAAAGATATGGAAAATAAAGGTGAAAGAAATAGACCCGCGAAGCAAGAAAAATGCAAAGAAAACAAGACCATTAAAGTATACAAACTTCAAAACAAAGACATAAGAGATCAATATAAAGAACTAATCAAAAAGCAGATAGAGAAAGGAATACAAGAAATAAGTCTAATCTAGAAGAAAAGTGGAAAATATTCAAAGAAATATTAAATAGAGCAGCAAGTAAAATGTGTGAAGTCACAACAACAGGAGGAATGAAGAAAAGAACACATTGGTGAAATAAGAAAGTTAAAAAAGTAGCCAAGGTTAAAAAAGAAGCATGGAAAAAATACTTAAGGTTGCAAATAATGCAGTCCTGTAATAAATACAAGGAAGCCAGAAACATAGTAAAAGATAAAATAAAAGAAGTTAAGAATAAAGAATAGGAAGACTTTGAGGAGAGAATTGAAGATAATAGTAAAAACAACCAAAACATATTTTAATAAATATATGAAGGGGGGAAAAGAAAAAACACTGAAACAAATCAAAAATAAATATAGAGGAATTTTAACAGAAACAACAGAGATAGTAAAAAGATATAGTGAATACCTTAAAGAAAAAAAAATTTAAAAAAAATGGAAAATCTCCAGGAATAAACAACGTTAAGGCTGAAATGCTCAAGTGTATGGGTGAAATGGGACTAAACTTACTTTACGAAATAAGAGAAACGGCATGGGAAACACAGAAAGTGCCTAATGACTGGAAAATATCAGCAAGAGTACTTGAATGCAAAAAAAGATCAAAGAGCATGTAGCGACCCAGCAAACAAGATGCCGTCATAACGACGTCAAATATAGGTGTAATTTTACGTAAGTTACGTTCGGTATTGACGTGATAAACACGTAGCATTAACGGTAAAATGTCACAGCCACAGGACGTCATTCTTCGACGTTACTTTTACGTTTAAAAATGACGTAATAGACACTTCGTATATACGTTAGTGTGACATTATCTTTATAAATAAAAATACATTTAAATAAAACGACTGTATTTGCTTCATATACTTTATTAATAATTAATAACAAACTGTTGAGAAAAAAGTTACAAAATAAAACATAATAAAACATGGGAAGAAAATGTACAAAATAAGTTACATAATCTTCGGCTTTAATGGGGGCCTTATTATATTCAAATTGTGTTTTGAAAAGGAATCCAATGCACCTCCTTGTTTCTTGACGTTAATCACGTTGTATTCACTAATGCAACTGCAA
>VTPC01008088.1:0-22300 GCA_011009095.1 Ignelater luminosus
GTTTATAATACTTTATTATATAAGGCAAAACTAATGATCTTAATATAACACTAACATGGCACAAAAAGCACTTAAGAACTATTTGCGACAGTTTTTATACTTAGCCTTGTCGCATGACATTGGCTTGGTCATCCCCAACTAAATCAATAAACACAAATAGGAAATAAAATTCATGATCTAATTATTGACCATGAAAAGATAATCTCATTGTCATCTACGTACATTATTAAATGTAAACATAATTTAAAATTTTGTTAGAGTTAAAACATAAAATAGATAAATATACAATACTAATGGATTCTCTTAATAAACAATAATAATTGTGTGCAAACATATAGTTATGATAACTTGCGTGTTCCTTTTATCACGTAGACATCTTTCGTACTTAAAGGTCAAGCATCAGTAAAGCACCCCAAAACAATAAATATAATTGATTACCAAAAACAACCTTTTTTATTTTTAGATTTCTAATTAATTGGGCGGTTCTCAGACGGCTTATTACAGCCTTCAATCTAATCATCGATTTTATAACATATTATTAACAAGCAAACTCCAACATGAATACCACCTATGGAGTTTTGTTGATAATTTACTGACGATATGAAATTGAGTATTATGTTTCGTAATTTGGCGTACGTAAGAAAGCATATAGTCTACTAAATTCGAATTGTAAATCTGACTGACAATGTGAAAGCATAATATGCAGAAAATCAAGTTTGAAACGGTTGGGGGTTATATTGAATAAAATAGTTCACATAGTTTAAATGAAAATGAAACTTATTATTATTAGATTCAAATAGGAATTTAGACTAATCGTAAGAATTATCGTGAAGGTGTCAAAAGTAGGTTATTTATTTGTGTCTCGTCGATATATATGTATACATCTGTAAAATATTCACCGTGCCCGCTTTTTACATAAAAATATCTAATTCATGCAACTGTTTCATTTTTTTAAATAAACCGTCTCTATAAATCTTCCAATAGTTTATGTCAATAAACGTACCTCTTTTAGAAAAATAATTTTAAATTATGTATAATCTCTGGCAATTATTCGTATAATTAGCTGATTAGTCAAACTTATTAGAACGATATAAATAGAAATTTTCTTGAAACGTAATAAATCGTGCGATTTTATTCTTTAATGACTCAAAATTTCGTAGGATGCACGCGTAACACCTACCTATACCTGTAATTTAGTTCGTTATATTCTGCTATAAGCATTTATTTTTTATAGGTTTTAGATGATTCAAAAGAAAAAAAACAACTAATTAAATTTGAAATTGAAATTGAAATAATGGATAGATTCCATAAATACCCCACGTTTTATATTAGCAAAACTGAAAATCCAAGACGGATATATCGTTCGTAACCAAATAAAAGTAGATTCAATGCTTTCTCAAATCACAGTAACAAATACATAACAAGATTCTGTTAAAATTGTCTAAAAATTATAAAGTTTGCTGTTAGGTTAAAAGTTACTTAGTTATACCAGGGCACACCAGGAATTTAATAAACTACAAGAATTTTGTCAAAATCAAAATTGATCTTTTTAAACACTTGAGGAGTTGAGATATATAAAGTTTTAAAATAATTGTCAGTTAAACCTTGAATCGGGAGCGTACGAGATCAAAGTCTAAGAAATTCTTACAATGAGCCACAAGGTATGGATAGAAATTGTAAATTCATCTGATAGCAAATTTGATTTGTTAAAGAAAGAATCGAAAATTTGCCATCTTTTTAGCTTTGATAAAAATCTCTTCTATCAGTCAATGTTGTGTTCAAACTCTTGAGTTTCAAAAGTAAAGTTTAAAGTGTCAGAAATCACAACATGTGCATCAGTATAGCGGAGAAAGTTATGGTGACTGTCAGGGAAATTCTGCTGATTGGCATTTATTTAGAGATTTTGCAACTGCATCAAGAAAGAGAGAAAAAGAAAACTGTTGTTTAGACTTTCGGTTGGCAAGGAGAATGATCTACCTGATATAAAGTTGATGATGTAGGGGTTGAATTCTTATCCAGAAAGACAAAATTCGGTATCTTTGTTTATAGTATTCATTTGTTATGTATAGTAAATGTTCAGATTGAAATACTAAAGAAAAGTTGAGATTCTGGTATCTTCTGTTTTGGCAAAATCTTCTTATTGTTTTGTTACATCTTGCAAATCTCAGATCTAAAATACACATATTGAAAAACTTTCTCATGTGGATGTAGTGATAGTAATTTTTTTATCAGAGACAATATCTGGAGACGTTACAAATTAATCAAATATGAAGACCTTGACAACCAGGTGGTGCATAGAACTTAATTTTGAGAAAGATCTATATCATTGTTGTTAACCAGGGAATAAATAATGTATTATTATTGTAATTTGTTAAGATCTATACCATTTAGGTTCTTAGGAGCTCTTACATGTACTTATAAATGCTGTTTTGTTTCTTTCTGGTACAGTAGGTAGGCACATTGACTTTTGGTTTTCTAGATTGACACGCATCTTCTAACATTATTTTGTAAACAATGCTTACCGGCTGTAACCACGTAATTGTTGATTTTAATTTTGTTTTTATGCATTGAAATCAGTGCGTTATACTACTACTACTTGTATATGACGTAAAGATATCAGCAAACGATCGGCCCTGCTTTGAATAAATTGGATGTATGCCTGTTTGAGTCAAGTTCGAACTTTAATAATTTCGTAGTTGAGACTTAAATTGAAAATACTAACTCGTATGCTGAGACTCAAGGTAAAAAAATACAACTTGAGTCTACCTTGTGAACTGAGTATTCACGCTAAACTAAGTCGTGCTTTCTGGAATCAAGCTCAGACACACTCTGTACTGTACTATACTGACTATAAAGGATATGGGCATTAGAATTTTGATGTCAAAATTGCAGTCCAAAATGTTTTTACTTATAACTCGACATCTTTCTGGATGTCTTCTTCGAAACGGCAAATATTCTGCTAATTTCCTAAAATGTCTATAAATATAGTCCAATGTTTACCCTTTTGAGATGACGTCACAATTCTCCTTCCTGTTTTGTCTTTAGTTGTACAAAAAAATTGAAAACAAAACAAAGAAAAAGGCACTGCGTTTTAGTAATATACCAAAAGATTGTGACGTGCTACAAGTATCTATAATTATGCGTTGCCACTAAAGGATTGCGTATTCTTGAACGGCTATTAAATATTCTAATCGAAAAGTGCTAGGTAAATTTATGTCTAACCTCAAATCCAGCAGCAGAATAAGTAAGAGCCTTTAAAATGCTACCCATAATGCCGGTTGCTACCAACCGTCCAGGAGGTTCATGATAAAAATGCTTCCACTTGCTGACTGCTCCTCTAAACAACCAGTAATTCAATTGTTCTTGTCAATTCAATATTCTTTTAGCTTGTTTAGATTTCACACAAAATATAGCCAAAGAATGCCAAGACGCGCCGAACAAGTTTAAAAGTTGATATCTAACGTGGCCCAGTTCTTTAAAAATGAACTCTAAGTCAAGAAAAAACATACGAGAATTTCTGTCAATTTTAGGAACGTCAAGTTTGTTTCTAATTTAATCTAAGATATACGTAAAGCTATAACAGATATTGACATCCAGTGTCGAATTGGAACACCGAACCTCTCGGTGGGCCCTTGTCCTGAAAAGCAATGAAACTATAAGGACTCCTCAAAATCTAACAATCTGTAGTATTGTTCCCACATTTAATAAGTAAATATTACTGGTGCCATGTTTTATGAATTTTCGGTGAGTCTTTTTTTTGCCAAATTTTAACTTCTCAGATGGGTAAACATTGGATCTTGCCGGGTATGCCTTTTTTGTGCAAATGCAGACGCAAGATTAAATAATGAAATTTTTATTTCTAGTCCAACCCCACAAATTTCATAAAAATCTAGACATTTCAATTCCTTAGTACTGATCTTTTTAATTGCGTTTTAAAATATAAAGCTCAAGCTCAAAGATCAACTTATAGAGACCAAGGATACGGTATATTCACTTTTACGATTTAATAGCTTTACTTTAATTATTGTGGTTTTTTTGGTCATTTCAAATTAAACATCTATAAGCTATTGAAATAACTGTATATATTGCATCGAATTTCAAACAGATCTTCAGCTTTGATCCATAAACATACGGTATTCTTGAAAGAATCATAAGATGTATTTGCTTATTAAACAAACTTATCTAGTGCTTGAATTGAAATAGATAGCTTTAAATAAAGCAATACTTTTTTAGGGTAGATACTTCTGGAAACAAGAGAAGGTGTTTTGGCCGGAACATTTCAAATACGATTTTACTGAATTATGAAAATCAAACATGTAAAGAATAACATTATAATTACTCCGTACAATCCTAATAAATCACAAAATATGTTTTTCATTGTAAAAAACGGCCAAAACGATTCGTGACGATACACAACCTCCAAAAGTAATATTAAGACATTTTTTACATGCAGCGTGATCATTTTTTTATTAAATACGTTTTCGCTTGTCATCCAGAACAAAAACTAAATTAAATTTTGCATTTATTTTCCACAACACAGTAGCTCTAAGATACTAATTAATACATCCGATTAGCATAAATCATAGATCGTATTATACTTGGTTAATTTATAATTTCGACGTATGAAAAATTGAACTGTTAATTAATAACTGTAATGAATTGCTGTCTTTGTACAATACAAAAAACAGATTCCTTTACAAAAAATAGGTATTGTTTACTTATATAATTTTGGCTTTGATAAATTACAAATAAACATGAAACGAAGGTTAATACATATCTATTTTTTTAACAAAGATGTTTATACTATATGATAATACTTTCAATGCCAATATGTCACAAACGTGAGAAAAATTGGTAACGTGAATAACTCTGCGTTAATAATACAAAATCCGTTTATGTACATTTGTTTTAGCCAAATAAGGTGTTGATAAAAAAGAATAGATCTTTATAAATCTTCATCGAAACACGTGTGCGATATAGTGTCTCCAAGGGCAAGATAATTTTCTATGAGAAAAAGATTTTAAAACAGAGAGGAAGCTTTTGAATAATACTGATCTTGTTAATTAGATGAGGGTTTGTCGCAAAATCAAGATTATCTTCCGATTGACAGTAAGATCTAAAATCGTTACTCTATGTGTTAAACCGTTATTCATCATCTGAACCGCTACAGATTATCATTTAATCTTTTTTATTTTCATCGTTTGTGTTATATGGAGTTATCTTGAAATCTTGACTTTTCTTATGAATCTACACTATGGTGAAACAAAATGCCAAGGTTGTTGGTTGATCAGCGCATGTAAACAGAATACAAGCATTCATGAACTAAGAGATTAATTATTATGTTATAATATAATTATTCTCTAGGTACAGGGCTTAAACCTTCAAATTATATGTTTACGACATTGATTGAAGATTTTTGAGGTTTCCACAAATAAAATATGTACATAAGTATTGTTGAAGAGACTGAAATTAAATATCTGAAATCATCCTTAGTTGTAGACAGTAGACCTTTGAGCAAAAACTTGTCTATAATATATAAACGATATTGCAAATGGATTATCATCATCAGGAGTGTGGTAATCCTTATCATCTTTTATGCGAAACTTATGACAGCCAAACGGAGTACATTTTATTTAAAAATTTGTATTGCGTAATCTATGCTAAAAAGTATTTTCAGAAATCTTGTTTTTAATATATTTAATAAATTTCAAATAATTATAATCTCTATCTAATTTAAAATCTTAATGAGTTAACATTATAAAACTACTACCTTAATATTTCTTCCTTAACAATCTAGCGCTATCCTTATCTAAATGCGTATCTAATAATATTCCTTTAAAAGCATTACATTTATAAAAATAAACATTTAAATTTGTTATAATATTTTTCACAATATTATTACAAAAAAAATTCTAAATATTTCTTCCTTTTTTATAGTTTCGTAAGGATATTGTCCTGGCTATAATATTTTGAAACGGCAAGAGTAAGTCATTTAGGTAGTTACGGTTAAAGGAATATGTAATTTAATGAACAGTAATATTTTCATATCTTTAATGGGATATCTTTAATACATTTGAGTTAACCAGAGAGCGCAGGTTCGAATCCTATCCGGGGTCGAGAAAAAATCTTTTTCATATTTTGAACTAGTACCCTATATTTGCATGTTATTATTATGCTTAATATATAAAAACTTCTCCCATATGTACTGCTTTATTTTATTTTAGGGTTACAAATTTCTTAAAAACAGTAACAAAAAACCAAAGATAATAATGAGTATAATAAAAACCAATTTATAATCCTTTCAGACAAACTATAACATAATGACTCGTAGTTAGTTGCAAAATATCTAATATAGTAATAATGTAGGCGAACTGGAGATACAATCATCAGGTAGAATAGAGTGTATCAGGTTTGGTTTCGATTTTCATATAAAAGTATCATATTCATTCCATTCATGTTTTTTATAAATATCTGTAGATATTTGTATAAAATATTAATTTATTCTTAGATGATTCACTTTGTCAATATTTACCAGTTTCAAAGAATATTATACTATAGGTTTTAATAAGAAAAAATAAATGATTTAATTGTGAAATACGTGATGGTATATAATGATAAAATTTAACATTTGAATTTGATCCGGTTAGTGAATGGTAGTACCTATCACAAACTGGTATTGCACTTGAATGCAATTGCCAAAAGTCGCAGACAGATCAATACCAAGGAATGGTGCAGACAGAAAAACTAACATATGACGTTAAATCAGTGGCGTCCTAATTTAATCAAGTCAGAGAAATTCCAAGAATAATATCTTTTGTTATTTAATATTAGTGTGCCATTTTAAAATTACTGACGTCTCGAATTATACATTTTGATATTGAAGAAAAATCTAACTAAAATTAATTAACCTTTACCTAATAAATTATGTATTTAATTTTCAGTATTTGTACTTTATTTTCTTTTTATTAAATACGCATATTATGTAGTTGAATAACAGCTCAAAAGAGAAAAGGAAATTCAGCATGTAAGCTTTAAGCATTCTCAATTTGTTGAGTTATTCTCGATCTTGTTTCCGTGGTTTTCTTTAGTAGTAAAAGTGAATACCGGAGCAGTAATTTCTCCGCATGTGATTATCTCTTATTCCATTCTTATTCTTTCTAAAAATTGCCATTTTTAACTGAACAGAACCTTCCGAGCTCCTAAAGCGACACAACCTTCAATAGAGCTTTGAGGCAGTTGATTTTCCATTAAGTATTTTTTGCATTCTCGGTAATGTTGTCATATGCTTTAGCTTTCTCTTGTGTATTTGCTACGTGTCTAAATCTTATTTCAATAGAAATACACAAAGTAAAATACATCTTAATACTTCCGATTTTCATATAACCTGAAAACTTACATAAGAGATAATCCTACTAAAAACAGGCAAGTGCACCACGAACAAAGTTAATTATCTTTACAACAAAGAAGGCAAGTATTTGAGACAAACATATGCAGGTATACTGCAAACATGATAAATATTATAGTAAATGCTCCTAAATATACCGATATACTATGCAGTTATGCCCTTTTAGTCAATCATAAATCTGAGAACTTATAATAGCAGCACATGCCAATAGTCCCAACTGTACATACAACACATCGTTTACTTTTTTTATGCTCAAGGGATTGTTACTGATTGACGGGTGATCCAACACCTTAAAACCCCCGCGTCGCAATTCAGGGGGCGCATGGCTCGAATAATCAAAGGCTGGAAATATTCAACTGCGACTTCATATCATACTAAGACGGATCAATAATGCTCAATGCAGGCAACACCCTCATTTTTTTACAATCTATCGCAAGTCTTCTCTCATATAGGGGCTATAAAAAAGTGAACAAGTCACAACGTTGCAAAATCACACCAATTGTACACGATTGCAGGTGTTTCTGCTACACTAATAAATAAACTGGTATAGAATAAGTAAAGATTTATAAATGGGGCATTTATAAGTCAGATAGCAGACAATCGGGAGTGATGACTAATTTCATAGCCCGATTGGAAAAACAGAGCCTGAGAGAAACGCTACCAAAGTACCCGCTTTCTTTAAAACCAATGGCTTTGGCGCATAAAATAATTTACTTAGTTAAACCATTGTTGTAATTTTTAAACTCGATTTGCACAATAAACAGTGGCATGACAGTAGACCCTGCAGCATTCCTTGTGCGAAAGACGAGTAGCACTTAAGACGCTTGCTAAGTTCCTACTAAAGATCTTTCCCTGTATTGTAACTGGCTGGCTCCAGATGAACGTCTCTTCGTTCTTGCTTTTATGCCGAATTTCATAAATTGGACATCCTGGATCTTAGAAAACCATTCTTCGTCTCTTTGATTCTCTCAAGAAAGAGTGCTTGGCCCATATAAAATCATGAACCACAAATCTGATTTTTACTGCTTTGCTTCTATAGTTACAATGATTTTGTGATAATGTTTTTGTCACATCGATTCTCCGTTTGATTTTTGCAAAATAAATAGTCTGGATCAAATTTATATCATTTCATCTGATTTTCAAAATTCTAAGCAAAGGCCCTGAACCTCTGACCATCTTAGGATCTCTGATTCTTCTTCTTTACTAAACGTAATTAATGTACCATCGTCTTGAAAAGCAAAGTTGAAACTTAGATTTTTCAGTAAAATCGTTTCATTCTAAAAATCAGTTCTTAATTTTCTTTAACTTCTTAGAATAAGTGAAAGCTTTTCTTGACATCAAAGCAACAGAAGCCAAATGTATTTTAAGATCTTGTTTGCTTTTATATCAACTGACTCTTGTTAAGAGTCTGTCTTCTCATGGTTCTATCGTTTCTTCATTAGAATATAAACTTCAAGAGAGGATGTGATTTGCTGATGTATTCCTTGCGTGTAAAATAAGTGATATTGTACAACGTCTCTAATTTGATTGATAACTCTGTACCTTTTATTTCTTGTTATACAGTGTGTCCACATTTTGATGCTCACTATTAGGATCTCGGAAATTGTAAGAGATACGAAGTCGGTTAAATTAGAAAAGATTTGGCTATTTTGGAGATCAGTTTACCTATGCTTTTGTTTTTTTAAAAAAGTTCACGGCTTACTAGATATTTGCTAAAGACGAAATTATCTTATTTTTTTAAATAAAAAGCATTTCCCGCTTAGTGTGCCATGGCTTTAAACATATGAAACTCATTGATTTTTGTCAGATAAATTACATTTGTTATGTAACAATTGCTAAAACAAAACAAAAGACGCTTTTAAGATACTTTACTGAGCATTCACAGATAGCATCAAATGAGCAGCTAATGCTCCATAAAAGCGTATTTATTTTGTTTTAGCAATTTTTGCATAACAAATGAATTTCTTTGATAAAACTCCACGACTTTGTGTGTTAGATGTCATGGCATGCTATGATGGAAAATGATTTTCACTTCATAACTCGGTAAAACAAACGAATAGCTATAACAAACCATGTATCACTGAAAATCCTTTAAGGCGTGCAGTTCAGTAATATGGAAATCAAGTAGGCGTTTCATTAGAAAAAATTGGATTTACGTTTCACCGCCGAAGTAAAACAAAAGACAATTGCGAAAATAATTTTTTTGTGTTTCAGAGTAAATTCTCTAAAACATCCTCTTTACTGTTCTTTTCTTTGTTCGTTCCTCAGATATTTCACTTTAAAAAAATAAGATAATTTCGTTTTTAGCAAATATCTAGTAAATCGTAAACTTTTTTGAAAAAATAAACGCATAAATAAACTGATCTCCAAAATAGCCAAATCTTTTCTGATTTAACCGACTTCCCAATAGTGAGCATCGAAATGTGGACACACTGTATATATGTCGATGTTAATGTTGCGCTATTGTCGTATTTTTTACTTGTGTCTCGGGCTTCGTAGGCAAGTTTCCCCAATCCTCTTCTAAACACATCAACTCTAATGCAGATTATCATAGCATTTGTTCAAAATTGTGAATCACAGTACTTTGCCATTTTCAGTGCATCAAGTTTTCGGCATTTATGCATTTCAATTGATTTGAACTTGTGGTCATATCGTTTTATCTATTTACTTAATTATTTTACGAGTACTCCTCTTGTTCACCATTAGGTTATTTTGTTGCTAAAAGTTACGTTTTTTACGAATACAGTATATTTGGTAGGTAGTTCGAATTTTGCTTGCCCTTTCATTTGCTATACAGATATGATATGGCATACATTTTAATGAAATAATTATAAATGCAGAATCTATTGACCACCGCTAATTAAACCTAATTAGCAGCTTTCTTTTAGAATATGTAGAGATAACTTAAGTATGTTAGATCTAACTTTACATGTGTCTTTATCATAGAATATACGATGATGAGGTTAGCTCTGCAAAAAAATTGCAATTTACTGATTTAATTTCTATAATCTGTTGTACAACACTTTTTGTTCTTTACGGAAAGCAAGATTAAAATTTTAATTAGTTCCAGCGCTGTTAATGTTGAGATAAAATAACACCGATTCTAATTTGGCCTCCAGTAGGCCGGTAATAAAATACCGAAAAGTTCAGTTAAAAAATTTCTAACGACTTTTAATTAATTGTTTAATTTGTATTTCCGTCTCGTGTTTGTTTAAATTAGTATTTTGTTTTCCCAAATTAAAAAATTATGAAAATTAGAATTTATTAATAGAAAGTAGTTTTTTATTTGCTAGAAATATTTTTATTTGCTTGAACTGGAATCAAACACAAATGTAAACTGCTTTCTCACGGATTTTCTTAAAATTATATCCATGTTTATCAGCTTCTGAGGAAGTTGTTAAAAAGCTATTTTGTTTATTTTTTGTAAACATACGAATCACACAAAAGTTCATAAAAGGTTACTGTCAATACAGCCGTTGACTATTTTGAACGTGAGGTTTTATTTACTTATACGAACGACATGCAAAACCTAAAAGCAATTTCTTGTGTTAAAACGTCTTTTACTATTTTCAATTACAGGTTTTTACATAAGACTTTAAAAGAGATAGTATAAAGAGACCTGCTGTAACGGTACACGCCTAAAGACAAAATATCAAGTAGTATTTGCAATGCAAATTTTGTATGTATAAGAATTAAACGTATTGATTATAGGAGTTACCAAAGAGTATAAAACGATTGGCTAACACTCATTTAAATTTGTTATTTGAAGTTTTAAAACGCGCACTTAACTTCATTATTACAAGCAGCTATGTACGCCTATTATAAATATTCATGAGTTCAATAGTTGAGAAAAAAAATATTACACGTGCATTTATGATGCGCGTATGACTGAAGGAGAAGTGATTGTTATTAAAAGAACATTTTTATGGGTCGTTAAACTATAAAACTGCTCTTTAACTTTTTTAAACTTAACAAATTCTATTTTAGATTTAGATAGAAAGGTGAGTTAATTTAATTTATTCTCCGTCAGACCTTCTTGGCCTTTAACGTTTCTTAATTTCATTTTTGTACTGGTATCTCTACACAAGATATCTCAGTTTTGTAATGGGTAACTAATTTTTAATTAGATCCTAGGAAATGCCATTTCAATCGGTTTAACAAAGACCCAACACTTTACCTCAAATTAAAA
The DNA here is from genome assembly GCA_011009095.1 of Ignelater luminosus. NCBI lineage: Eukaryota > Metazoa > Arthropoda > Insecta > Coleoptera > Elateridae > Ignelater > Ignelater luminosus. The sequence continues at coordinate 11,595 of VTPC01008088.1, forward strand.
TTACGCTGCGTAATGTAATATACATTAAATAGGGTGTTAACATATTGATATAGCTGTAATAAGTACATTAATAGTATAAGTTTCTTGTTTTGAATTATTTAGTGTATATATAGACTTGGCAGGAAAGTTACTTTATTTATAGTTTATTTTAGTTATTCTCTTACTAACAGTAATATTTAATTATCGTAAAATTGATAAAGGAGTGCCACAGGGATCTATACTGAAACTTGTTTTATGGTGTTGCAAAATATTTTAAAGAAGAGGAGCTATAATTGTAGCCTGAAAACTTAACTTATAATGGTACCATTGTGAAACAGTCAAGCACGTGCGAAGTAAGAATTAAAGAGTTGTTTACATAAAATTTCCATCTTTACCGCATTATTAACTTGTTAAATAAACTATGAGGAAGAAAAGAAATTTAAAATTTAAAAAGGATGACATCCCTATCACAGAGGTAAAAAATATGCACAAACCCGTTTTCTTTAAAAATTCTTGGAATTTGGAACAGCAAAGATGCGTAACTACATTGCGTTTTCATGCTCAAATGTCGACATAGGCAACTATGATATTTTGCTTCATAAGTTTGAAGAAATCGGTATACTTTATATATTTTGTATATATCCCTTGTCAGATCCTCCTGGAGTCTTTGGGAGACGATTACTCCTTAGTTTCCGGAATATAAGGTTTCGATAAATAAACATCATTATGTCAGTATTTAGCTCCACCAAACATTCTATTTCTATTTGCTTACGATTTCAGTGATTAGTATCCTGATATAAAAGTGAGATTTAGAAATTCTTTTCGTTTTCACGGCGTACTGGTAGCTCATTAAAAAAGAAAGAAAAGACCTTGACGATTTACATATTTATTATTATTGTTTGGACACACTATAGAATTATTAGCAGATGAAAATTATTAATTGTTACACTTTGGAATAAAGTTAGTTACAACAATCAATATCTGTTTCTAACTATACAGTAAATTAATTTATTAATAAAAAAAATGTAATTCAATAAATTCCACTGTTTCAACACTTATGAATGATTCATACTTTCATATAATGATACGTAGAAATAACAATGGACTTACTTACCTGCATTTAAAGAATTTCCTTTTTCGGAATTCTTTATAGTTTAAGTTGTTATGTAATTGAATGGATGAGAATTTCCTGGTATTATTAACAATTAACTGATAACAATTTTTATAGTAAATTCTTGTACAGTAAAATAGGTATTTACACAAACATTTAAAGATAATAACGAAACCCATCTTAACACTAACAAAATAAATAATAAACATAACCTAAATCCGTCTAAATATTAAATTATTGATTTTGTGATATCAAACAATGTTTCTTTTTTTAATATTGCATGCACAAAAACTAACAATAGAACAGTACCTACTACATGCACGATCGCCTTAGATGTCAATACAAGAAAAAAATACAAATGTAAGTAATAAAAATAAAAAAGAACGGAGAAATTCAAATAATTGTAATATATAATCATTACTACTTCTCTATATCTTTATTGTGTAAAAATAATAACAGATCAGACACTTTATCTCCACATATAGAGTAAATCCTCTAGGAACGTTTGCCTTTTTATTTAGTTTTTTTTCTATCCAATACTTTGAATTCATTAAAATACTATTTTCTCTTTTCTTCCTGATCAGTCTACTATTGATCTGTTTATCTGCGCATCTGGTTTATTGTGCATTGTGCCTGAGTCAAATATCTAATTGGTACGACCAGAACCGCACTAAGATTCAATTTCTCTCACGCATTTCCAGCTAATTCCCACACACATTCCCTGTATATCAAAATAATTCCACGGTCTAACAATTTGTAACATGTAGGTATTTATTGCATTTTTTTATTTGTGGCCCATTCCTACAATAAACTTGCCTCTGATTGTCAAAACTCAACTAGATATTATATTTCACTTTATATTTTTGAACTTGTTTTTATGACTCTTTTTTACCAAAAATAAGGCATTTATTAGCTTCTCAAATTGCATAACTATTGAGTATCTTGGGTTATCCTATTTCTTTAATATGAAACTTCTTCTGAACACAGTGACTCACTTTAAAAGCACAGTCAATAACCTTCTGGTATTGTTCAAATGAGTTTTTAGCGAAGTTTCGAATATATCAACTTGTAAGTAAAGTTAGGTAGACATAAATTGACTGGTTACTTTTATATTAACTTTTTGGTAGTTGTTTCTAAAACACTTCAACATAAGAAATGTAGTCTTATCAGTTAGTGCAACACCAGTGTTGCTTTTATTAGCTTCCCATAACAAAAGCAACGAAAGTGTTGCCTATTCTGACAGGCTGCTTGAACAAAAGAAAGTAACAGTCCAGATTTGTACGTCTGTGTATTTTACGAAAAACAATTACATTCAAGAGGAACAGGCCTCCCAACTAAAGATGTTTAATGTGTCAAAATCAAAAAATAAATCTCCTAGGTTCTCCACTTAATAATAATTTGAGGGAAACCTTCTCCAAATACTGTTATGCCACTGGAGGTATGCATAAATAATATCACTTATATGATAAAAAACTTGGAAGAAAAATTTGGAAAATGGGGATTAGAGATTAACTGCGATAAGACGCAATACATGGTCATTGGAAACGCCGCAGAAGATCTAGAAAATGACAACACTTCCATAAAACTAACTAACAAGTACAATTACTTCGGGGTTACTTTAACAAACACAGGATCACACGAAACAGATATAATAAATAATATTAAAAAAGGAAAAACAATAACGCGATAGTTACACTCAGGCATAAGGAACGACGAAATTACAAACAAAACTAAACACCAAATCTTTAGAACAATAGTGGAAAGTTGTTCGCTGTACGGTTCAGAGACATGGGTGGTAAATAAAAAAATGGAGAATAAAATAAATACAATGGAAATGATGTTTTTGAGAAGAAGCTGCAGACTAACACTAAGAAACAAAGTTCGAAACGAAAACATAAGAAAACTAATGAATGTAAAGGAGACACTTAATGAAGAAATAGAAAGACGAAAACTACTTTGGTATAGACATATGCGAAGGATGAATGGGGCACGAATACCGTTGAGAACTTGGGAATGGAAACCAAATAGAGGAAGGAAGAGAGGACGTCTGAGATTACAATCAAATAGACAGGTGCAAATAGCGATGGAAAAAATAGGCCTTAACGAAGCAGATGTAAATGATAAGAAGAAATTGCAAATGAGATGTGGTAGATGGCGATATGCCGTACAAGACCACGGATAAGTAACTAAGTAAGTAATGTCACAGTACATTTCTTTTGACGTAACGATTAATAAAATATACAAAATTTAATTTTGTTTAAAAAATTTCCTGTTGACTCATATCGTTTACTTTTGCACACCTGCTATACCTGCAATAACTTTTGGTATAGCTTTCACCATAAGAATAACATATTTGATAGCGTAAGATATCTTTCCTCAAGGCTTTTTTCGACTGCTCAACCACACGTCTATAGGCACTGACTCCTCTACTTTTGCCTCCGTTGTACCATCAAGTGTGATTTACAGATACAGTACACTTAAGTACTTTTGCCTTCTCTTTACGATAGTAAAGATTTCGAGTCCGAATGACAAAAAAAACCAAAAATAATGAATTCACAAGAAACTTTGAAAATCATCCAAGCATTGTAACCGAACTTGGAAGCAAAGTGTACGAAAGCTTGAAACGGCTATATGCCGAATCACCCAAACACAACATTGATAGAAGGGATCGAAGGAAAACGCTCTGGTTTCAAGTGCCCCGTAAGCACTAAAGTACACCCAGTACATATTTATATTTATTTGTTCGTACCTTTCCATTCCAGTTGTTTGTACAGAAAATTAAATCTTCTAGCTCAAAGGCTATAATCCCAGGTTTGGTTTTTTGCGTCTTTGACCTGGACGATAATCTCGTATGCAAAAAATGTATCAAACATTTTTTGTTTCTCACTCTACGATGCATCCAGCCGTACAAACTTCATTTTTCTACGCCCTTGGATAATCGCTTCTGAAGATTCGGAAAAGACAAATTGCATATTTTTCTTCTAATCGACCCCAAAAAGGTCTAGGTATCCTGTATCCTTCATTCTAAAAAAGAATCCAGCTCGGTTGGATCATAGTTCACCAAGTTACGAATTTTCTAAGTGGGCAAAGTACGAGGTTAACCTAATACGTAGAACTGGATTTTTTCGAGTAATTAGAGAAGCACTCCTAGAATACAGATTTCGAATATTATGTGAGGGTTGCAAAATTCGCAAATAGCCCGAAGGGTTTTTAGGGCAGATTTAGAGTTTCTTGGTTTACAATTGAGAATTCGTTTCCACTAGCCGATAGTATTCACAAATCTACTTGGAACAGCAGAAACCAGACTCTTATAGTTTCCAATCTAGGAACCCTTCAGCGACTGAATCGTAGCAAGTGAAAAAGTGGTGTGAGCGGCACCAGACTCAGCTGAAGGCGTTTCGATATCTTCGGAAGACTCCCATTTCGGCCGCCCTTCACGGATGCCTATGAGCTTGAACTTAAACTGTTTAGAGCAAAACAAAAAAAACAAAAAAGCAAAAAATCGATTTTGTCCATTTTAGCCACTAGGTGCCACAGTGTTTGTTTCGCATGGACATGGTAGTTTGGTCGAATTCCAATATTTTGTTTTTAGAAAGTGCAAAATTTCCAAATTTGATCTCCCTTGCCTCCCTTCTGTTTGACATTTAATGAAAAGCCGCCAGCCGACTACTCGCCTAAATCCGGTCTGTCGACAGGTCCTGGTCTCATCGGAATCCAAGAGTAGTAAACAAGCGAAACGATAGATGTGCATTATTTTATTCTTGTGGTGAATAATAATTATGTATTGATTATGAAAAGTTATGAAAGTACCGAATTGGAGAAAACACGAGCAGATAATCAACCTTTCAATTTTGCTCTTGCATGTTTGTGAGTGGTTTGTGAGCAATACTATAATCGCTAATTTTGATAAGTTTCTGCGTTTGAAACCCAATTTCTAGTCAGGTAATTACGAAAAATAGTTTTAATAATTCATCCAAAATTAGATTATGGACATTTTATTGATCTTTTCATCAGGCCTGACGAGAGGGGGGGGAGAGGCAGTAGAAATTACCGGGGCCCGGCGGCCTTAAAGGGGCCCGAGAGCTGAACCGATGAATTTTTACATTTAAAAGCAGTTTATCAAGCAAATTTTCAAGAAAATCTTCCACCTTTGGAATTATTAAACAAGATAATTGAATTTAGGCTAGGAACGCTCTTTCCCAACGCAATTATTGCGCTGAGGATCTTCTGCACAATATCTGTAACAATGGCGCAAGGAGAACGGACTTTCAGTTGCCTTTCTAGAGTAAACAATGTTCTAAGATCTACAATCACCCAAAACCGATTAAGTGACCTAGGGTTGCTATCAGTGGAGACAGAATTGGCGAAAAAGTTCGACTTTTCTGAAATAATTAACATACTTTCTAGGTGCAAAGCTTGAAAGGCGCCACTTAGTTAATTTTACAAAATGTAATTTATGTGTACAGTCTTGTGTAGAAAAAAGCGGAACTGTGTTCTTAGCTTTATCCAGCACCTCTTAATAAATACTCCAATACTAAGAAAGAATTTGAACAAAACCATAGTAATCAAAATAAAATTCAGAAACTATTTTATAATCAATCATTACTTGGTAAGTATTTTTTTTTCCTCTCTTGGGATATTAAATAAAACATTATACTGCACACACATACTAACAGGTATTTGGAAGCAAACTAATGTTTTTTCAAAGTAATATTAAACTGCAACATTAGGGCCTTCATCAAAATTTTCGCATAAACGTTCGACTTCAGATGGATATTCTGTCGATTCCTCCAAGATATATTGATAAAAGCTAAGATCCGGATGCTGTTCCAGCTCTCATCATAATGTCGACGAACTAGTTCACGTACATTCGTTTTCTTTTTAAGATTAATGACATTCTGTTTAGGGATGACCCTTGGTTTAATAGCTTCTAAATTCTTTCACCTCTTGGTGATGAATTCTCCACGTCCTAAGTCTGCATTATATGCGTTTTTGCCACGAACCAATATAATACCGTTGTTACTTCTCGTGATAATCATTCTTTTAGCTTGTGAAAAAGCAAAATGCCAAGCTTCAGGAGGTTTTATTACCTTCCCTTTTTCCGTTTTCCAGTCGTCGATTTGAATATCTGCCCCAACTTTTAATACAGTTCCGTGTTTTGCAAATATATCGAGGTACGCTTCTGGTTTTACTATAATTTCCTTCTTTTGGCATTCTGTCTCAATCTGGGGGTATGAAGAGGTTTCTCCGGACCGGAAAAATAACTTCAATCTTATTGACAATACTTTGCTCAGAAAACCAGTAAGAACACATTCCTACAAGGGTTATATTCTTCTTTTGCCCTCCGTAACCATCGCACATCAATCTAATGGTGTGGATGTTAGAAAAATCTGTTGTGTTTCAAATATGGTTTATGCAGGAGGAAATCTCATTGGATCCTTTAGAGAACTCATTTTCGGTCCAGCAACAACATACAACAGTGGAAATATTTAGCTTGGTTTTAGATGTGCCTTGTACAACAGTGAAATTCTTACATGTAAATTTGTCTAGAGTAGTAGACTTGCTCGTCGGGTACTTTCGGCAAGTCCAGGTTCTTTTCACAATCGAAAGAAAACAATTTCACTTCTTCCTATTCTTCGCTAAGCAGTCTAAAATAGGCTTTTGCTTTCATTTTCAGTAATCAAGGTACGTTTGAGACTTTCATCTTTTCAACTTTAAACTTTTTATGATAGTTTAGCACATGGAACATACATCTGTTCGAGGGTTTCCGAAACCAAGATTGTAGCATGTATTAAACACGTTTGTAAAATAACTGTCTTTCACTGGCCTACTACCATTTTCTTTCATATACATTTGCCACATTTTTGTTAATTTAAGAGTAGAATCTAGGTAAAAGCGTAGAGAGGAAGACTCCTCTGCAGTAATGTGATTCTATTTCTTTAAATTTATTAGTAAATTCCATAACAGATTTCTTCCTACCACTATACAACTGCATCTTCCTATGCCCTCCACGATTTTCCTTCGCTGGCATACCCTTTAGGAAAAAATGACTTGTATCAGTATCAATCCGTCTTCTAGTTATTCCCAATATTTCCGTAAAAAAATTTTTGCAAGCATCTTGTACCTGTTTACCTGAGCGAGCAGAAGAATCTTGTACCTGTTTACCAAGTACGAGAGTCTTCTGCTCGCTCAAAATGTAGAACTCTTTCCTTCGTCGTGTAAAACTTTCTGTGAAACCTCTTCACCTCGTACATTGTGAGGGCCGTGCACTGAAACGCTTTTGTTTTGTGCCAACAGGCCGGATGCACGGGAAGACCATGCAGACTCTATCTAAAGTACACAAGTTTCTTAGCGTACTATCTGTTTCTGTTGGAGGGGGGGAGGCTGGGCAATAATCTTTACCGGGGCCCGAACTTCCTCTCGGAGGCCCTGCTTTTCATTAACGGAATGTACTGCGACATTATTTACCTGTGCAAAAAAACTGTACCCATCAGTGACGGCCTGTAACCTAACTTCAGGATAGGCCGGGACCACTTGATTGGTTAATTTCTTTATAATTTGAAAATTCTGACAATGTAAACCAATCACGCGGTCGCGGCCTACCCTGAAGTTAGGTCGCGGGCCGCCGCTGGTACCTATAGGTATGTCTGACAATTTGTTAGAATTCATTCCTTGTATTGCACAAGATAGTTATTTATATAACAAGAGTGTAAAGTGGAACTTTTTGAACGAGCAGGAAGTTTATGGCATGAGCGCCACCGAGTACCATAAACCCTACAAGTTCAAAAAAGACACGCAATCTTGTCAATGTTTTCGTTCGCTGTATATTCCGTTGTAAAAATTGAAAAATGTGAACAATAATAAAAAGAAAAACGTAAATTAAACGTAAAAACAGCTTAAGAAATTGAAAAATCGATAATTTAATTCAAACTGTACAAACCGTCATTATTTGACAAAACAGAAATTTTCAATTTATCACGGTGGTACCATGAATCGACACGGTTGTCATATTTATTACTTAACATAATACGTGTCTTTAATATTACTTTCAAAAAGGATACTACTGGTTAAATTAATACTTTACTGGTAAATCTTAATTGCAAACAATTTCCTTAATGGTATACTAAATATTTCATTTACTATGTATTTGACATTAATCTTTTGAAATTTGATGTTAAAAGTTCTACCTTGAAGAGCTTCCTGCAAGAAAACTAAGCTGTGAAGGAACATTGTTTTATAGTTTTGTGTTCAGAATTTACTAAGCAACTGCTTTACCTGAAGCTTTATGTGCATTTCTGCTACACCCTGTATAAATAACTTTATGCTGTCAGTTCTAACCCAAATATAAGATTAGAGACTAACTGTCAACGACTGTCAAGATTGCATACAGGTGATGGAAATGTAAAATTTCCACGGTCAACTCTTGTCCAAACACTTTGTAAACAGCATAATACTTTGATGTTGTCTAAATTAATGAGAATGTTTGCAATACCTAGTTACTAATTTAATTAATTGACCCTCTTTTCAATAATTTATAATTGATTAATATCTATACAAGCAAAATTTGTCATTAAATCAGACATTTATAATTGCAGGGCATTTTGTGGCATTACCTTATGAGTTGATTGCACTTATAAACCGTGAGATGACGTTTGATTTTGCAAATTGCTAAATTCTAATTTGTACTAAAATAGATTTTAGTTTCCTATCAGAACACACTTGAAACTTCTAAGCCTTCTTTAATTTGGTAAGAAGAAACTCATCTTTAATGTCATTACGTTATTCATAAATAAATTGTCTCAACTAAATATTTTTCATTCTCCTTTATTTGTATTCTACTGTAGGTTAAATTAATTAGTAACAGAAAAATAATCAAATTTAATTAGTCATGATCTCAATGTCAGTTTCTAAATACGTAATTTTCTAATAGGAATAAATAATTACTCCACATATAATACATATTGATACATTAAATTAATAAATTGTTTAGTATTATAAGAAGCGTAAAAGTTTATTTCACATTTTACTGTTTTTTAATAAAGTTTATTTCTGTATATTTTAATATCCATTTTATAGTTGGAAATTCATTTAGTTAGTGTAACTTTCACGGTAAATGCCCTAAAGTATACAATTCCTTGATAAATTGTTTTTCCTAATCCGTATTTAAATTAACCTTATTTGATACTAAACAATCAAGATAACATGAAACTATAAATGCGAGGTCAAAAGTCTTAATTTCACTCGCATCTTCCCTATAGAGAGATACAAGGTTCTGATACGATTTTGTTTGGCACACGCAATGTTTCAAGATTTATGAGTATGACGAATTAAAATTTCCTCAGGGGGATATATTACAATGTATTTTAGCAAACGATCATTATGCAGTATTATATTTTATATATATATATTTGTTTATATAATTTTATTTTTATTAAAAATACGTCATCATTAAAAATCTCGAAAATCATATTGAAAGCTACTTTTATCTACTTGTTGGGAAAAATAACTACAAAAATAGAAAAATAGATTTGGTAATCTTTGTAAAAATAAAAGTTGTGCAACCGAAATTAATAGTTGAAAAGATAATAGTATAAAAGATGCAATGTTATTTTTACTTTATTGTATTATTAAGTTCCTAAAGTTACTGTATAATTTTGTTTGTTTGTTAAGGTGTTTCTAAAATAAAATATTTATTTTTAAATATTTTGCTTATATTTGTGTCATAACATAACCGAAGGTATATTTAGCTTATGATAATGCCGCTATCAGTCGACTACTTTTATAAATAAAATTATATAACGAAATATTCAGGTTCAAACTCGAATATGCAATTTAATTTTTGTGTTGCATTAATTTGATATTGTTTGGTTTATTTCTTTGTTAAACCTTAAATCTTATTAATTTTATTGAAGTTAAGAAACAACTTTTATAAACCCGAATTCAGTTTGTTTCGTAATGTATACACTAGGCTCCTTAGGTTTACATTGTGATCCCCAAATAATACATGTAAGAATTAAATGAAAAAGTAGAAACGTTAAACTGTCATGGAAACTTTTGTCGTTCTGTAATAATCAAATTTGGAAAGCGAAAGAGATATAGCTGCTTTCAAAGGTCATGTGTTCAACTATTGCACCTTATTCAACTACAATAGGTGTTTCACCAATGGAAAAGTTTCTGTTATATCAACCGAGTATCGATAAAATAAAGAGTTCAAAAAATGTAGTTTCACCAACGTAATTATCTAAAATTATGAAGAATTTAAAAAGACTTACAAATTGGTTTGTAGGGCAAGTCATATATAGATTATAAGGCCATTGCCAAACAAAGCTTCTTTTCTGAATAATCGACCATGTGGTATTTCTAGTTTGATATTAATTCAGTCAAATGTTATTCTTAGATAAAGCCAAGAATTCGTTATCTTCAATTGAAATGCTACTTCCCTACAATTTAGGTTTTAGAGTAAGTAGAAGAATATTTAGTCTATACTCAGAAAAAGAAATCTCCTGAAATATTTGAAATGTTAAGAGGATAGTAAGATACCAACATGTCCAGTCCTCAAAAAGGAAATTTATATCAAAGATGAATCAGTACTAGTTCAATTAAGCAGGAGAAAAAA
>VTPC01008088.1:22700-33728 GCA_011009095.1 Ignelater luminosus
TTAGAACCTTGTATTTTTATGTGATTTATAAAGCTATAGAAATTTATAGATTTTCTCTTTTCCTTGTGAACGTGCAAATTAAGACAACAAAAAAACTATTTATATTCAGAAAAACTATTTAGTTATAGTAACATAGGTGAACAGTACATTATTCTTTCCTTCTTATCAGAAAGAAAAATCCCAATTTTATTTGTACGTTCATTCTGTGCAGTCGATGTGTTAATATACAAATTCTTAAAAGTCAAGATTGAGGTTGGGACAAATTGCATGCTGATATTTGAAGTAGGGTGGAGTGAAATCGCCCGAAAAAAAAATTTTTTTAGGTTGGAATTTCTAATAGTGAGGAAAAGTTGTGTATACATAATAAGTGTAATGTACTGTAAAAATTACAAAATATTTGAATGTTTCCTTCAGTGTCCCCAGACCCATCGAATATTTTAAGGAAAGTATGATAACAATACATTATAATGAGACACGATAGTTAAATCAAAAATCAATTCAATATGAAAAGTTTCTACCCTCTCATAGCTAATATGTAAAGGTACAAATCAAAATTAACTTTTTATAGAGGTTCTGTTGTATATTATAGTCAGGTTTTATGTTAAGAAGGGCATTATTCTTCTTGATTGTAACTACGCTGCAATGAAGCCGTCTCTGAATTCCGATCCGCAAAATGGTTCACTTGTCACTCCATCTATGCTCTGTGGCAAATGCCTTAATGGTAACTCATTAATGTGCAACAGACATATAAGCCACTGAAGTGATCTTCCAAAGTACAATTCGAACAGTCGCATAACTCCTCCTTTTCTTCTTGTATTTATCACGTCCTATTGCAATCAGATCTTCTATGGAAACATCTTTATTTCTTAAAAAGTCGACAATACCTCTTTGAATATTTTGAAATGAGCCACTTAATGGCTGTCCAATAAAAGTAGAACCTGGCTCACTTACTAGAGAAACATGTTTTTCCATCACAACATTCTTATAGTGCTTGCTACCTTTCTCCTCATTTACAATTGTTATGTCCTTTCTTCCATCAAAAAAATAGTCCAAACAGTTTCTTATCACGTTTTTCTTCTGAACTTTCTTCTATCAGTAACGCTATCAGAATCTGCTTTCGACACAAGACCAACATCTTGAAGAACCGCAGTTCCTACAGCTGCAGCTGCTCTGTCAGACAAACCATAGCGATCACTTATTTTTGCCACATTAGGAAGACGAAGGCGCATCTGTCTTGTAGTTTGCACTTGACACGTCACTTTCTACAGTATCAATTCATAAAGCTTTTCTGGTGATTTGGAAGCAGTAACAGATGATTCTGAACTAGCAGCAGCTTGCATTTCCTCTTCCAACTGCTTCCTTTCAAATCTTTTTTGCAAAGCTGTTGTTTCCTTTTGATCCACATTTTCGATGCACATTTTTCTAAAACAGCGTTGATCTTCAAGAAACTCACACTCTTTCATGATTTCTTGCACTTACAGTTATCACTTGGGCACTTGCAGGCAGCTATATCAAAAAGTTTGTTTCTGCATTCAAAACGAAAATTCGCCAATTTCTCCTAATATTTTTTCTCATTCTGGCGTCTCTTAAATGGCTTCAAAAGTTTAAGGTAGCTATCATTTTGTACTCTTATCAGTTGCAAAACCCTAGTATGAGACACTGTTGAAATTGACGCATTTTTCCAAATATCCTTTTCTTTCATTGCAAATATTTCACTTATATCAGACACATTTAGGTCCTTACTTGCTTTGGTTGGCTTTGAAACAGTTCTCGTAAACAAATCAAATTTCGCAACAGCATCATATGTCGATAAAACAAGTGCAGATAACGTTTGTGGTGCTCCAAATATAGGACATTTTACCTTTTGTCTAGTTCTAGGTGGATCGGGATCAATTTGTAACATTCTAGAAAATTTGAAGAAGATTAATATTACTTCGAGATTGTAAAATCTTATAATACATTATAATGTACTACATACTTGGTATTGGTAACTCTTACTTCCAAAAACACAATTTCTTTCTACAGAATAAAGGGCGGTGTCAAATATAACAATATTACACGAAATCTCGCTCCGAACTTAGAACAGAATTCATCGCACAGGTTATATAAGGGTTGGTAGTTTGTGATTCATCCTATAACGGTATGGTATATCGACCACAGAACATGTCATATGCTGCTTCACTATGACGAGATATCACGTGATTTTTGCACAATGCGCTGTTGCAGCCAGTATGACTAATTGACGAATCTGTATAACAGTAATAATGTAAATAGCAAATCTGCTAAATAAATTCTATTCTATTCTGTATTCATATTCATTAGCGCTGGGGAGCCTCTTAACATTATCCAAAACTAAAAAGTTTTTGCAATTAACTAGTACACAAGTACGCAAGTTTTTGTCACTATTAGAAATAAAAAATCCAAAATTTATTTTTACTCTTGTTGTTGAAATCTTTTTGCACAACTCCAAAAGACGGGAAATTTAAATATCGTGAGCATAGATACTTCTTCAAAACGAAAAATCTGCACATTCACTGTAATTATTCAAAGACTACAAGCCGTAGGAAGCTAGTCAAAGAAACTAATATGCAGTTTGGACAAGTAGTTCATGCTTACTTCTTATCTCTGATTAGCTGTCTCTAACTAGGATCTTGAAGAGTTTATTAGAAATCTAACTTTAAACACAGTCTTGTGTATAATTCATATCCACACCATTCAAAATTGAACAAAAATATTATTTCATTCAATCCTTAGGATAAGTTATCGAATAGTGAAATAGAATGTAACATTGTAAAGCAACGCCTCTTTTACAAAAACTTCTTGATATTACAATATTAATGTTAATTTGATATATTGGTAAGACACTAAATAGGTACTATTACAAACCAAAGCTAGTTACCCTGCAAATAATTGTTGAATTTAAACCTGGTTAATTGTATTTTTGTTTAAAACAAATTGTCCCCCCTCATTGCCTAAAAAGGATGTTTGTTTTTCTCTTCATCCGTGTTATACATTTAGAATTTCGATCTAATTGTGTGAATGTTATTACTAGCAATCATTCTATTCAGGTTATGTTTGTATTCTGTTTGCTGATAACATCTAGGATACACAGGAAATGTGCCTATCTCTTATTACGTGATGTTTTAAAAGGATGTATGCTTTTGGTTCTGAATTATGTATTCAACAAAAAGCTGTGAATAACTATTTTCAACAACTTTCACTTAGGTTTTCGGACTTAACAATAACATGTTTGGCTGCGTTTGCTTTTGTTTAAAATAATGTATGTATTACATGTTCTGTATTCACATCACAAATCTATTAAATGTCTAAAATGAACATCAAACTTTGTACGTGTGTTTACTACTTCAACCATACATGAACACGATGGTAGTAGAAAAATAAAATTAAAATTGGCTTTATAAAAATGAGAAACTTTTAAAAAAGATAGTACCCCTGACACTTGTGTTAAGAGCTGCTACGTAGAAAAAATAAAGATGTTCTATATGGAGTCTCAATATTCTCTGCTACACCCCTAGAATCTGGAATTTTAGTGGTTTCTGTTTTGGTTTAATTTGAGCGCTCTATTGTACGCGTCGAAGATCGAATGCTATGTAAATGTGCCGCCTGATGGTATTAGCTGTACCACGAAGCTTACCTGCACTGTCCAGTTCTCTATAGTCGTTCTCAAAATTAATAATTTTGCAACTGTTAAAATGTACTGACTAAGAATCGTAAAAAGGACCAAAATAATAAAAAGTTGTAATACGCCAAAATAGCATATATTAATTATCGACTCGAATTTAATTCTAATTTTAATTTAACTGAAAACCAAAGATATCTTTTAGACAAATTTGGACAAATGTTCAAATTTATTAAATATTAAGATTATCAAGAAAACAAAGTCTTCTCCACAAACTTTTATTATAATTACTAGATAAAATTACATTACTCGTACATGTTTCGGTTATTACTAATTAATATAACCATTCTCAGCGACTACATTTCAAACAAACTGTAATTACAGGGATAGACGTTTATTTTGAGTTATTAAGTTTTTCACAATTGTTTTTCTTACCTTAAAATATATTATGTAGAGAAAAATTTTGATTTATGGTTATTTTATTTCCCCATTGTTTTTATTTATTAAGTAGTAATAAGAATAGCATTGTTAATTTTTAAAATTAAATTATAGAAATCTTTTTAATTTTGTTAACCGGGCTGTCCTATAAAGGAACTGTGAAAGTCAGATATTGATTTCTTGAAAATACACATGTTGCATAAATAATTTTTTTTTCTAAAGGTGAACTATACTGGGCCTTCCAATATAAGTTGTTGTGTATTTTGTAAAATGGGTTGACATTCTAAGATATTTTTATTCACACATTTATATTGTGGATTTTTACTGTATGTAGAAATCTCAAATTGTTCGTATGTGCAACCCTTGTGAAAGTTGGTAGTTTTATGCAGTACAGTTACATCTTTGGAAGGGACGAAATTATAACGTTTTTAAGATATGTTCAGCAAAAGCTGAAAAATTAGTTTTGCTGCTATTATTGTTAATAATGGCTTCGTAGTGTTCTTTAACTCTAGTGTTAATTTGTCTTTCCGTTCTGCCGATGTAGACTGCATTGCAGTCTCCACAATTGAGTTTGTAAACTCCCGATTTGGAAGTGTTGGATGTTCTTTTTTTATTAATGTTACAAAAATTTTGATGGTTGTTATTAGTTAAAGTGCAGCCTACGGTTATATCAAATTTTTTAAAAACATTAGCTGTATAGTCTGTTATGTATCCATAATATGGTTAGTCCAGTCAATGAATACCTAAAAGGGAGTTGTAGAGGACATGGAAGGGGGGATAATTTTTCTCTTGAGGAATGTGTTGTGGGGGAAGGGGGTGGAAAGGTCCCTTTTTTCGGTTCTTCACTTATCGGAAACGGTGCATCGTATGGTAAAAAGTATGCGTTATAAAATACAAGATAGTTAAATTTCCTAAAAGAATGTTTATATTCATTTTCTTCCTGTATGTTACAGTTTCCGAGATATTCGCCAGCGAAAATCGATAATTTTAGAAAAACTTTTTTTGCCTCACATTTTTCGTCAAACTTGTTCTTCTAACTCCTCAGCCTTATGTTTTACAGAAAAGTCGTCAGACAGGAAATTGTAGAGCATTGAAGTTTGTTCAAGTATATGTAACGTTACTAATTTATCTACGACAGGTCAGAAGTTACAGCAATTTGAAGTTTTCGGATAAATTTCGTGATTTCGCAAGAAAAGTCAATGAATGCCCGAAAGGGGGTTGTAAAGATATTTTTCTTTTGAAGAATGTGTTAATGGTAGTTAGGAGGCAAACATACTAAAAGTCCCCACCACTAGCACTGTCGCTTCAGGAGGGGGGGGTGGGAAAATTCCTTTTTTCGGTAGTTTGCTTATAACTCGGAAACAGTGCGTCGTACGGTAAAACGTGCCCCTTACAAAATGAAAGATAATTAAATTTCTTACAAGAATGTTTATATTTCTTTTGTTTTTATGTGTTATAGTTTCCGAGATATTCGCCAGCGAAAATCGATAATTGTTTTTGCCTCACATTCTTCGTCAAACTTGTCCTTCTAACTCCTCAGCCTTATGTTTTCAGAACTTCCTTCAAAAATATGCATTTTGACTAATTTATCCTCTACAGGTCAGAAGTTACAACAATTTGAAGTTTTCGGAAACATTCCGTGATTTCTCAAGAAAACTATGCGTTCGTTATTATTGGTATTTATGTATTAAAAAACTGGAATTTGGCAAGACTAGGTAAGATTGTTTTTACATTTCAGTTTTTTAATACATAAATAACGATAATAACGAAAGCATAGTTTTTTTAAGAAATCACGAAATTTATCCGAAAACTTCAAATTGCTGTAACTTCTGACCTGTAGAAGATAAATTAGTAAATATACATATTTATAAAAAAAGATGAAATGCTCTACGACTTCTCGTCTGACGACCTTTCTGAAAACATAAAGCTGAGTAGTTAGAAGGACAAGTTTGACAAAGAATGTGAGGCAAAAACAATTATCGATTTTCGCTGGCGAATATCTCTGAAACTGTAGCACATAGAAAAAAAATAAATATAGATATTCTTGTAGGAAATTTAATTATCTTTTATTTTGTAAGGAACACGTTTTACCGTACGACGCACCGTTTCCGAGTTATAAGCCAAATACCGAAAAAAGGGATTTTTCTACCTCCCCTCCTGAAGCGACAGGACTAGGGGTGGGGACTTTTAGTATGTTTGTCTCCTAACTACCACCAATACAGTCCTCAAGAGAAAAATATCTCTACAACCCCCCATTCATTGACTTTTCTTGAGAAATCACGATATTTATCCGAAAACTTCAGATTACTGTAACTTCTGACCTGTCGTAGATAAATTAGCAACGTTACATATTCTTGAAGAAACTTCAATGCTCTACAACTTCCTGTCTGACGACTTTTCTGTAAAGCATAAGGCTGAGGAGTTAGAAGGACAAGTTTGACGAAAAATGTGAGGCAAAAAAAGTTTTTCTAAAATTATCGATTTTCGCTGGCGAATATCTCGGAAACTGTAACACATAGCAAGAAAATAAATATAATTATTCTTGTAAGAAATTTAATTATTTTTTATTTTGTAAAGAATACTTTCTACCGTACAATGCACGGTTTCCGAGTTGTAAGCGAAGAACCGAAAAAAGGGACCTTTCCACCCCCCTCCCCCCTGAAGCGGCAGGGCTAAGGGCGGGGACTTTTATAATGTTTGCCTCCTGACTACCCCCAACACATTCCTCAAGAGAAAAATTCTCCCCCCTTCCATGTCCTCTACAACCCTTTTGTTGACTGGACTAGGTAGAGCAACGAATATTTTCTCTTTGTTGTTATCTAGTCTTAAGACTGTATTCTGTTCTATTTGTTTTTTGTGCCATCTCTTGTTTAAAATTTTTTGTGCTACGTTTACTGGGTATCCACCCTCTATTGCAATTTGTTTTGTAATATTAAGTTCTTTTTGAAAGTTAGATTTAGATAAAGGTATATTAATTAATCTGTTTACTAAATAATTGAAGGCCGCTCTCTTATGTGTTATCGGAGTAATACTGTTGTACGGAATTACGTTATCTGTATAAGTGTGTTTTCTATATACCTCAAACTCAAATTTATTGTCAACATTGCTTATCTTAATATCTAGGAAATATTAAATATTAATTGATTTTTAACACTGGTATAATGCACACAGAAAGATTAGATCTAATGGCGATTCGATTATCCGTATAACAAAATAATACATACAGAGACTTTAACTTTCGCTTGGAGAAGATCCAGTTCGCTTA
Source organism: Ignelater luminosus (assembly GCA_011009095.1). Lineage (NCBI taxonomy): Eukaryota > Metazoa > Arthropoda > Insecta > Coleoptera > Elateridae > Ignelater > Ignelater luminosus. Next base: position 30,044 of record VTPC01008088.1, read on the forward strand.
ATTGTAGAAGCATCGATACGGATTATCAAAGATGCGAATTCGAATCTCGTGTGAGATTTAATTTTTCTTGAATGTATTAATTTAGTTAAAAAAACTTAATTAATATTTAAGGGAACATTTGAGGTTAAAACTCTTTGTGTTTCAATTAAATCAATTAGTTTTAATCAAAATTGATTATTTGTAATGGAAATCGATACCTACTTGTTACGGTCAAGAAGGTCTCACAATTGAATATTTTCCAAAATAGAGATGAGATTTGCCTTGCTATACGTAAACCGCATCTATCTACGAATAAACCAATTTCGTTTGCTGTGAACTAAATAGAATTTAAAATTCGGTTTACGTCAAATTCAAGACCTTCAATCGCTAAGTAACAGTAATACAAAACTTACCAGTGCCGAGCAAGATTTCCCTAAGAATGATTTTCGTTTAACTTACCAATAACAACTAAAAGTGCGAACAATCTGCGCGTCTATCTGAATACCACAAGTAGAATCACTTGCAGAATGTGCTCCTTGAATTCTAAAAAGTCAAATTCAAAAAGAGAGTGAGTGAGGTAAGAAAAAATGTAACAACAATCACAAAAGACAACTCATTGCAAGGATATCTTGACTTGATCTAGCACAAAGAAGGTTTGAATAGACTAGCTGCATACAGTCATACAGTATGATATTATAGCAGATAATCGCATCACGTAACATCTTGAAACCGGTCTTCCATCGTGGATAGACAAAATTCTGAACCAAAGCGAAAAATATTCTCCAAAATTTAGCGTGCATTGTTTAAAATCAAATTTGGGTTTTATGCGAACGCTTTTTAGTATTCGATACTAAGAAGACCTACAATCTTACGTGAATTTCGAACTACCAGGATTTTAATTTTATTCTCTAGATGCGAGTTTAAGGAATGTCCCATTCTTAAGAATACGACAGCCAAATTAAATATCAGCAATTATGACCTGTGTTTAACGGATTTTCGACTGTACTTTTTTTAGTGCTGCTAATAAAATTCAAATCCATCCACTTGTGGATAAACCACATTATCAATGAGCCAGTACGGCGGTTATTACATCTTTAAGACACTTGTATGAAATCTATTTTGGCTGATGGAATTTTAAGATGGTGTCTGACATATACACTATCAAATTCATCAAAATAATATTTTATGACGCTTAGACGGAGGTTCTGAACAGCTACTCGAATCTTTAGGGTACCTAGAAAGAGAATTTCTGATTTAAAATATTATTCATCACTTTATCATTGAAGAAAACAGCATTTAACTAGAAGTAATTCTTTCAACACTGTAACATCACTACATTAATTTAAAATAGACCCTATGCGCGTGACGTCATTGCTAATTGTCATTGTTAAAAACAAACACATATACCGTGAGAGCTACAAAACTCAAGTCAAAGATACCCATGGATTCTAAATTTCTTGTCTTTGATAGTTTCATATTAATAAAAAGTAAAATAAAAGCTATTAAAATAATACAAGTGACATTTAAATTTTTTTAGGTTATTTTTTAAGTGATTATAATTAACATAATTCATAATTATAATAATTTATAAAACTTTGTGAATTTAACAATAAATTTTCATTTCGAATCTTATTTTTGTAATGGCATGAAAAATGAAAATGGTGAATGGGAATATTCAATGGTCAAAATAATTATGACATTTAAAAATTGAATATTTCAATTCATAATTTAGGATTACTCTAAAACAATCTTTTAAAATTCCAAGGGTATCTTTGACCTGGTTTTTTTGTTGCTCTCACGGTAGTATTTTTACGTTAAGAATGAAATGACGTCATAGTTAGTAATTCAGAACTACCAACATTAATATAAGCCCGAAATGCGCACAAAATTATATAATCTAGTACTTTTTTGTCAGCAATGGTTGGCGATTAATTGCTTTGTTGCCGGTAGCTTTCTAACGGCTTTTTGTCAGTTTATCTACCCTTACAGTTAAAGTGTTGCATTCAGCAACATATGTTGAATTGAACAAAGCACACTTTAACATCTGCTATAAAATAAAAATAATAATAAAGTCTGTTTTCTACACTTTTTATTAGAGAAATTGAGGTTATGTTGAAAATACAGTGTGGTAACGTCGCATACGTCATTGCATGACGTCATTTCATACTTAACGTAAAAATACTTTATAAATGTAAGATGAAGATTGTTTGGAAACTTGTTACCATAGCAATGATGTACTCAATTTTGAATCTGTATTTGCGTTACTTTAGTAACAAAATTCTGAACCCACAAAATTAGGATTTTGACTTTCGCTTTGTGTATAAATACGATAGTTTCAGCATTTTGATTAGTTTATTGCCAAATGTAAATTGCATTTAAGTAGAACAATAATCACACTAAAGATTTTAACACATTTAATAGCAATATCAAATCGAGTACGGCACTGAAATACATCCATGGAATTGCCATGTGTTTTCAAAGTGACTATTTCCCATTTCAGGCTCATGCTGTTTCAGGAACACTCTGCAATATTTTGAAGCGTTTCTTGCAGCTCTTCTTCAATAAGTTAAAGCACTTCTTCAAATGCAGCCCTTTTTCTGTCAATGGTATTAGCTGCCATTCTTCTCGTTTCTCTTAGTCTGCCATCAAGCCTTTCAATAAAACTTGACGTCTTAAAACACAATAATTCTTTATTTTTATAAAATACAACATGATTTCCTTTTACGTCTTAAAGTACAATAATTCTCTATCTTCAAAATACACAGCACATTTAAAACAAAGCTTATGCCAAGAAATTTACTAAGAAAAGAAAATCTCTGTGACTTATGATCTATTCAACATAGGTATGCAGAATCTTTTTAGTGGTAAATAACAAACTCGTTCACCATCTTACTTTATGTCTTATAATAGTGCTTATTCTAAATTATCCAATATAAGAGGTGTTAATTTTACAATTTCATAATTTCTTTTAATGCACTGTCAACAGCATTTCTTCTTTTTTCTTAATTTATCACATCATTTTAAATTAATTAACACAAACATCAAATTATAACAAAGTTCGTGAAAATAATTCCTTCTAATAAAATGGGTTCCTTATTGAAATGTAAATGTGATTTCCAGTTTAATTTTTTATTTTCTGTTGTATGATATTAAATTGTTTTATTCAAGCTCGCTGAAATTGCAAATTAATTATCAAATGTTCTTGGATTTCTCTCAACACAACTAACACAGGATCTTTTGTTTTCTTGTACACCCACATTCAATTCTGCATAGCCCTCTATTCCTTACGCTACTTGAATACAAACTAAATTCTAAGTTAAGATTAATTGAAATTCTCTTAAATCTACATTTACAAATAGTTTTTAGAAATTAGACTAAAATAAGTGAATCACTTACATGATTTTAAAGATCTCCTTTTAAAAGATTTATAATATAATGGCCGTGATGAAAGTAAAGTTTGATCTTCACAATAAAACAAAGTAGAAAACATACTTTAATGATCGAGATTATCATACAAGTAAAATTCTTCATTCTTATTAAAGCTTTTGCAAGTTTTTAAATTTTCAAAATTTGACTTTATTTTGCTAATGAGCCAAAAACCACGGCAATACATGTATGTATATTATTATGTAGTTAAAGAGATATTGCATCCCAAATTAGGTGTTTAACAGGCTTAAAAATTGACGTCTGACTTTTCAAAACCCTA
>VTPC01008088.1:38728-117314 GCA_011009095.1 Ignelater luminosus
GACAGATGACAGACGAAAAAAATAAGACATTTGGGACAGTTTAAAAATACTCCTAGCGACATCTGTGGTCTAATAGCTGAAAGTCTCATTTCATAGGTATACACCTGGTACATATATTTAGAGCACATAATTAGCACAAAATTATTCACATACTTTTTGCTCATTTTTTTAATATAAGGAGAAAGTGGGCGCTAGCTTGACGTATGGCTGGCGCCCCCACTATTCGTTTTCGTTTTTTTGGGGTTTCTGAGGAGCACAAAATTTCTCATTGTGGGACGAAATTAGCACATAATTAGCACAAAATTATTCACATACTTTTTGCTCATTTTTTTAATATAAGAAAAAAGTGGACGCTAGCTTGACGTATGGCTAGCGCCCCCACTATTCGATTGCGTTTTTCCGAGTTTTTGAAAGAGCACAAAATTTTTAATTATGGGACGAAATTAGCACAAAATTATAGAATACTTTTTTTTCAAATCCGACGAAGTGGGGGCGCCAGCTATATGGAGCTAATCTTAAGGGAATATGAATCATAATGGCATACCAATTTATTATTTTTAAAATAGTTATTGCGATCATCTTTAATTACAAAGAAAGCAATATATCAAAGCCAGTACTGTAATTTAATACCTACTCATAGATTTAAATATAATTTGTCAATCTTTCTGGCTAATTCTGCGAAGGCTTTCTAGAAAAATCTAACAATTTATTTTACCCAAGAATATGATGTACACACAGTCTGATTCAAGAATTCTCGAGATTTAAATTAAAACTGAAGTTTGCTTAACTCTTGACGTATTTGACTTATTTACTGTTCTGCACTCTTTCAGTTAGAATTTCTATATTAGAAAGAGTAGCAAATTTACCATTTTCTTGAGCATCAGGTCTGAAATGAAAAGTAGGGAAAGGTCATATTCGGTGATAAGAAGCAATTATACTATGCAATAAATTGAAGTTTTCCCAAAACCTTAGGACACAGGTTGAGACACGCTCTTATAAAGATTTATTTCACCTTTTAAATTAGTTTGAAAACGAACCGTAATATTTAAAACAATTACAATTCAAATCCATTAAAGTTCTAACATACTGGTAAATTAAGAAACTTGAGCACTCATTTTTATTCTGTTGTAAGAGATTTAGCTTTATGTTAACAATTTACGTTTACATTAACGACATCAATTAAAGCGTCCCGAAACCATATTATGAATTGTCCAAAATAACTTTCTTAGATTGCGATAATAATGGATAACCCGGAAACATGTATTATCGACCATGAACTGCAACCTATTTAACCTTACTATTAAAGAGTACAATGTAAAAATGATTTATATCAATTTTTGACTTTACCATACTAATCAGTCATACTTGAACTAACTAAAAAAGTTGCATTAGTTTAACATCACATTAATTGTTTCATTTTTTTCAGTACACACATAATGCAGACAATGGACTCCCGTATCGGGTTGGACTTCATAGTAGAAAACCCGGAATACATTGGAAAGCTAGCGGCAGCTCTGGATACCAACACAGTTACTGTAAAGAAGCAGGTCATCGAATTACTTTCCGCTCTTTGTGTTCACAACGAAGAGGGACACGCGCGCGCCCTTGACACCCTTGATCATTATAGAGTAAGCTTTATTGCAAGTTTCTAATTTTGCTAATATTGACATTGTTAATTAAAAAATCCGGGTAGAAATTTATTGTAATTTCATGCTGCTTATTTGCATGCAATCTCTCCACGAAATTCTTACCACCTTCGCACCATTCCATATATGTAAAGTGATGATGTTTTAATTGAGTGCGTGTGTGTGTATGTAACGTACGTAATCATGTCTTAATCTTAATAGAAACACGCAACTGATGATTATTTTGTAGTTACATCCGGAAATTACGCATAATAATGCTGTTAAATGGCATTTAAAGAACATGTAATCTAAAAGATATTTTCTATACTCTAAGACATACATAATATTGAATCTTTTAATTCCAATGTTTACATTTTAACAGAAAATAAAAGGCGAGAGATACAGACTGAGTGTAATAGTAAAAGAACTAGACCATGCTACTGCTGTGGATTATCAAACAGCCTTGGTTGCCTTCATCAACTGCCTGATCATCTCCACCCCAAGGTTAACGGATCGTACCAGATTAAGGAATGAATTTATAGGTAAACTTCTATTTGATTATACGAGTATCCAAAATTTGCTAAAAATAAAAAGTTCTCGTAGTCTAATGCATTAAAAACAAAATTCGAACTTCTGTAATTGAAGACCTCTGATTTGCATAAAACAAGGATGATTAAACATTAAAAGTCCTCATCCCGAGCAGTAAAATTACTAACGCCTACAGGTCTATCTGATCAAGTTTTACTAAATCCCACGCCCTTTTCATAACTGTTAGGTCAGTGATTATCGGTTTAAGATAATCAGTAATTTACAGGTATAATTAAAGGTAATTTAAAGCAATAGAGACATGCCTGTGCACTTTAGATATAGTCATCATATAAACCAGTGTTTAAATATTGCTATTGGCTGCGTTTCCAAGAAATTTACCTACTTCCTGAAATTATGAAATTGTTTATGCAAGACTTCTTCTAATAGTATAGTGCGTGTTTATGTATCTACATACATATAAGATTAAAATACTATCAAAAACATCTTGATAAACAAATCTTCAACAAAGAATTATTGTCTGCCTGTTTCTTACCTTGAACTTCCTTTTTGGGGAAAGCGTTCGTAATAGAACTTTGCAGGGTAGGTATACCCAAAATACACACCTGATGTGCAAAAGTAAATTAGGAACATTGGGCAATGTCAATTCTTTCCTCCTTTTTATAATTATCATAAGCATTGTGTCAATAGATATGTTATTTGAAAAAAAAATTAAGCCGAACAAATTTTTCTTTTGTTTTCTGACAGGCCGCATTTTTAATGGCTTTTAGTGTTAAAACTATCGAATCGACAATACATTTTAAAAATATAATGCTTTAAGGTTCCACATCTCATCATCGGGTTCGGTTCTACATATTTGAACTCGTGTGCAAAAGAAAATTAACGCTCCCCCTCTACTTTTCCTTCAACAAAAAATTGTACCTGTACGTTTTGGATGCTCAAAACATTTGAGCATTTTGTACTTTCAACTAATGAGAGAGAACATAAGTACATAGAATTGGCTTGGTACCGACACTTACAATCCATTATCTACCGACATTTGAAGCATCAGACACTTCTCATACTACGTAGAGATACTGACTCCTTTTATCTTTGCCTGCATGGCCTATTTTACACAGAAAAGTAATCAGGTAATGAGATGGAGAAAAAGTAAAATATTCCAATTTTGGTAGGTTGGTTTTACTTAAAGTAACTTTTTGAATCTTCGGGTTCATCCTTGCTAAAGGAACACGTTTGTGGTATGGGAATTCAAATCGATACATTCATATGCTGCTGTTTTAGACCTCGATACTGATGTTTCAAGTTTTCACTATTTTCTAGTCCCTTGACGAGCAACATCTGAAGACAACAGAATCATAGCAATCTTTACGAAAGAATCTCATGATCTGTTGAGGTTATTAACAGAGAATGATCCACTTCAGAAATTTCGGCTTTCAATTAAAACTTGAAAATGATACCAAAATAGTTACTTTCGCGATTGTTTAAAAAAGCTGCATCTGAAGAATTGAATACTTGAAAAGACAATATCGGGGTATCAGTTTTACATAGATATATTATAGGCAGACTTTCTCTCTTGAAGGATTACTAGACTAAAAAAGAAAAATCAAGCAATTTCATATTGCGCAATGTTTTCTATCTAGTTTTATTTGACACCAAGGAGCATCAATGCAGAAAAGGTAAGTATTTATGACCTATTAATAGTTATTTGTTAATCTAAATAATAGACGCACATTAGCAAAAGCTCTAGAAAGAATGCGTAACACTAAAGGCGGCCATGCTTTTGGCAATCTTTAGGCTAGACCTCATTCTATTAGACAATGGTATGGTGAGTTCAAGTTAGCTGATCGATTAAAAGCAATGATCTTGACATAATTGAAAAACTAAACAAAAGGTATAGTGCAAGTGGCAACCGTAGTTTACCTACGTCCTCGAGTACAAGAAGAGATTATGTTTGTAATGAAAGTGGGACAATAAACGTATATAAAAAGCCTGGTGTGTCTAAAATTCACTGACCGAGATCAAATAAATAGAATACTTCCGGTACGATTTCTGACAGTTTGGTCAAGTCATAAGGTCATAATAGTAACATTACCATGAGGTAGACGTCAATTAATATTAACCCAAAAACTTGATCTACTTTCCCTCATTCCGCTGTATCCCTCTAGCAGACCGCTCAAAAGATTATCTACATCGTGTACTCGAGTATAAAGACGAAAGAAACGTTAAACTACAGCTGGAATCTTCCTCTATAACATACCTACATGTTATGACGTAATTAAACAACCAAAGATCGTATCGGAAGTCACTTCTGTACTCCGAATCCGACCAGTAAATTCTACTTTCACTTCAAACACAAGTTTTTCTTGTACTCAGTGACGCAGTTTGATCTAGTACAAACCAATTCTAGAGTCTAGCATAATAAAGAAAGGCGGGTGAGTTACATTTTATAGGAAGATTCCTCGGAATTCTCATGATTTACGTTTCTTATCGAAGATTCTTGTGGAGAAAAGATTTCAAAGTTGTTACATGGTTGTGTAGAATCAAAGAGCTCAGCTCAAAGTTTCGTTCAAAGTGAAACAGAATCTTGCTTCTGTGCAAACCACACATGCAGAAGATTTAAGAAAGCAGAAACTTAAACTATTTAGGTCAGACAGTAAGTTGCGTACTCCAGATCTTGTTGCGCATGATTATTATTTATTTTAAAATTTGAAGATTTCCTACAGAGGAAACTAAAAATGCTAGATTTTCTCACTTCTAAACACCAAGAAGCCATCGATACGTGGCACTGGATAGATCAACCAAACAAGGTGGTTTCCATTCCTGAAAAATCTATTTGCATTTTTACCGTTGCGTTGTGTTATCGCTAATCATAAATCATTCTTAGCCTTCTTCAGCTTGGTTTATTCTCTTATAATCAATCTGCTAACTGAGAATAAAAAAAAGTAATAGCCAAACTGCATAAAAATACAAATTCTTCAATTTGGAAGTATAGTCACTATCTGATACACTACAGAACTGTACAAGCAGCATCTTCATGAATTTTGAAAATTTTCTGGGAGCTTACATAGGTTATAGAGCGATGATGGGAAAACAAGAATTCGAATCTTTTCTGAGAAGATAGTGCTTAGGTTATGATCTGTATCTATACTTATACTTCCAAACAATACAAACACAGAAATTATGTAGACATTGACCATAAGACAAGTATACCTCCAAACAACTCTTTCGTTCTTGTTCAGGACTCATCAGTGGAAGATTGTTGTTAATCCCTGTTATAGAAACTCTGCTTTTTCAGCCATAGTGGAGATTGGTCGTTGGATTTGAGGTGATGGACGATGTTTTCTGCTGAATGAGGGTGGTAGTGGCGACATCAAAAGCAATTTCTAAGAACGTGCTGGTGTTGGATTAAGTTGTTGATGAATTTCTTGGTTTGTTCGTGCTGAAGGCGTTTAATTACGAATGATTTGTAGATACTGAAGGCTTTAGAAGATGGTGAAAGATGCCGAATGTGATTGAGATGTTGAATTGGATTGGAAATTGACGATGAAGGATGATGCGGAATTAATAATTTGGCGGCAAATAGCTGGTTGGTAGTTGGTGGATATTTGGAGGTATTGTTGAGAGCGTTGCTGATGAAGAATAAGAGTTGCATGTAAATGTTGATGGTTGATAAAAATTGATGTTAAGTGGTAGTGATGTGTGATGATAATGATGATGGTAATAGTGCAGTCTCTCTTCTCGACTGGACTTCCCATGGGTTACATATGATAGAAAGCAGTCAAACCTGTGCGATTCTAAGACACGGGGGACTGAAGAGCTGGATGGGGCGGGAGGTCTGCTTGTCCCAAATCTCGGAATGATGACAGACATGGCAATGATAGTTAGTAGTGGAAGAGGGAGACGACCAAGCTTCTCGTTACCGGCTAACACGTGACACATTCAATATTTCATGTAAACCACTATTTAAAATATTATAGGTTATGCTAAAAATTTAACGCTTTAATAATATGCAGCCAATGGTAACGAACGGAAAACTAATAACACCACAAAATGCAGAAAGCGTTAAGTCGTAAAAGGTGTTTCATACTTTATTCTGAAGTTGTTTAGTTGTTTTGAACAATACTTTCAGAACGTATTATCGCGGCAAAAAAGCCGGGGCACACTTGTCTGTTGATACGTCGGTTCTAACAAAATTTCTCTCTTTTGCATCAGGCTTTAAGGTGGATTTGTCAGTTCAATTAATAAGGTACTTACTTACATAATAGTTTTACTTAAACTGAAAGGCAGATTTACAAGGGGTAACTTTAAAACCTGTGTGGTGCCCCGTTTTTTTGCCGCGATAGTACATAACCAGGGCCTTTCAGAGAAAATGCGAGACCCGGGGCGAGTAATATTTTAGAGGCCCTTTAAACTTGAAAATTATATTGTGGACAAGAAAATAAAGTCAATGGTATTTAATATTTTTTGGATTATTACATTTAATTATTTTACAGAAGCTTTGCGCATTTTAACATTAGCAAATTCACTGATTATTTCAGAATACTCTAAAGTACGCTCTATCTGGTAATTAATGTTGGGTGTTGATAGTCCATTTAATCGTTCCTGACACATTGTCAATCGTAGACAGTTTTTAATTCTTTTCACCTTCTGCTGTACTCATAAGCAAGGTTAAGAAAATTCGAAGCACGATCGTTATACTGAGAAATATGTTTACGAATCTCATGTCAATAATTTCCTTGAGTAATTCTGCCGTTTCGTGTTTAGTTTAAAATTGGATTTGTAAACACGCTTGAGCAGTATTAGTTCTTCTACAGTGTCGTCACTTATTTTACTTTTATATTCCTCTAGCAATAATTTTGCCTTTGAAACTATATTCTCTTGATCCATTTCATTAAATTTAAAACCTTCCATCTTTTTGGACTTCCACTAAAGAAATTAAAAATTTGCTGGACAGTACCAAAAAAAGTTATTGCTTCTTTGCAAGATTCTGCTGAATCCACTCCGACAAGATTTAAAGTATGGTTTCCACAACCAGAGAATGTGCAATTGCTAGTTTCATGCAAAAAAACTACTTGCACACCACTTTCCTGCCATATTGGTTCCATTACGCCGCCTCGTCCCACACAGTTTTTAAAACTCAATTTTAATTCCTGAGCAGGTTTGCTCAATACCTAGGCGTTCATTCAGTTTATTCAGATTTTGAAGGAATTTCTTGAATAGGGTATTGTACGTTCATTACAATAGTTCTTTTCATGACGAGGGATTTCAGAAAGGCCTATATATTCTGTTGTATTACTGGCACCAGACACCGAAAAGGCTTTATTGTCCAGCTACTAGGGGTCTTTGAGTTTGATTACAAGTTCTATACCTGCTTTAGTTATGGACAGTTGCGGCATAAAATGTTTTCTATATTAAAAATTGGAAAAGTTTTTCTGTAAACTGTAAAGTTAAGACCATTGTACGAGCCGTGATATCGCTTTGCCTTCTCCTATATTTTTGTCTAACATATTGAGTTGCCAAGTTAAGGCCCCCATACTGCGAGACCCGGGGCAGCTACCCCTCCTGCCTCCCTCTCTGATTGGCCCTGTGCATAACTAATATTCTTTGTTAATTTGGAGACATACAAATAATAGTCCACAATTGTCCCTTTTGCACACGAAATACCTCAATTTTAAAATAGTTTTTGATATGTAATACAGGTCTTGTTTTTCAAAGGACGACAATGTTAAACCGCGGCCTCTTCTAATTTGCACACTCTTTAATCCTGCCACAAACGCCTGTACTTCGTTTCGTTAAAGAGGCCTAGAATAGCCTAAAACAAACACTAATTCTAAAAGAAGCAAAAGATAGTTTCATGGCTTATTTTACAGTGAATACACAAAGTGAGCTAACAACAATGTTTCTTCACCTATTCAAAACAGAACTTCCTTAATTGAATTCATTCTTATACTATGTAAATTTTGCTTTACATATAAATTCACTTCTCCTTAGAATTAGAAGCAGATATACAAGTATCTGCGCCTATATCAAAATTCAATAACACCCAAGAGGCATACGTTTATGAAATATATAGATATTTCTTGAAATTTAATATTTTTGTATGCATGGAATTTTTTATTTCTATTCGTTTCTTTTCCATATTTCCTAATTCCTTTTTGTTATCATTTATTTCTTGTCATTTCGTTTGATTGTCAGTAATAGTTGTTCATACATGCAGTAGTTTTCTTCGTAAATGAAATTCTTCAATGCCGTAGCCTTGTTAAAACAAGCATTTCAAATTACAAAGTAACTTTAGAACTGTAGAGGCTACCTACATTGATATTAATTTCTAAACGTAAAACCTGTATTTCATTCATAAAATATATTTAAATTTTTCTTTAACCGCAAATTGAATATTCTTGGAACCATTTTTCGTTAAGTTAACGAAATGCGTAGATTTATATTTCCGTTTTACTGGTTTTGACATATTATTCGAACCTCGAAAAATACAAGACGCAAGGAATGATTTATTTCTATCAGATCACATAAAAGTTAAAATCATAGAGCAGATGACTTGGTTTCATTTAAAATACTAATGTGATGGACGCAGGCGGTTATTAATTTTGTGATTTATATTCTTTTGTAATTTGTACGATCAATAATGTATTGCAAAGTGTTGAAGTAATTTCTCTCAAATAAATACTACCTAGAATCTAAACATTTTCGATGTTTGAGCTTTTACTGATATTAAAAAGAAAGAAAAGCGAAATTAGCTATTCAAAGTTAATTTCTTGTGCCACGTGAAACTATGAGAACTTTAAATGATTATTAATGAGTGGATAAATTTTGACACATGGAATTATTTAACAATGAATCTAGACAAGAGGGGGCATTGGTTTTACTGATAGCCATCCCAATTATGTATGTCTTCTTTCTGAATCACCAATTTATATGCACATTATGTTGCATTGCAGGATGTCATCTGCTTCCGGTGCTCAGCCATTTACGGTAAGTGTTAGATGGAATAATAGATATAAAGTAATACAATAAGCAGCCAGGGAGCGACAACCGACCCTAACATTTATTTAAGCATTAACTACTTGATAATTCTGTTTTGTAAGCAATTTCTATTCAAGCAGAACTTTTAATTATTATCTGTGTAACAAAACAATTTTTACTAATTTGATGTCATTACAAAGTTATATAGTAGCTACGTGTAAATAACAGTTTGAATTGAAATCAAGTGGAAATTATTTTCATTTGAATATATTGAAATCAAAATGATTACTAACAAGTATAGGTTTGCGTATTTGCTACCTTGGAACTAATTAATTGTTTTGTCACATTTTGGATGTGTTTATTAAACATTAGTAATTTGTAACGTGATACCGATACCGTAGACGTGTTTGAATTTATTAATTTATACAAGGTCGAATCATGATAAAGATTTCTATAAAGAAATACATATATTTAATAAAATAATATTCAAACATTAGCCTGTAAATAAATTTTTTCAAGTTATTGAATATTCTTAATCTTTACAACTAGATGTACGAGAAATTGAAAGCAAATTAAAATAATAAACTTGAGTTAAAGTGCTAGCAAAATTAAGACTTTTTTTATTCTTCCTTTTCAATAGGTTTCGGAAAAGCTGATATTTACGAATGTATTTTTAGAGATTGGAAAGTATCAGTAATATTTTTTATATTATTTCAGATAGGTGCTCAATGCTCATTAATACTTTTAAAAAATCAAAACCCGACTCGTCTAAAATGATTTACTGTATTGTTGTAAAGCAAATCGAGAACATTCTAGAGAAAAACTTTTGTTTACGGCTTCTAGTAAATGTTTATGTATTAAGATGACGTTCTGTATTTGGTGTAACAATCATATATTATTACGCCGGCATAATTTTGTTTGTTAGAAGCTTATCTTTAAAGCTTCCTTACTGCAAAGTGTTAAAAAATTTATATTTTCATGAAGATATCAGCTCATAAGACAAAATGCATGCTGCTGTATTAGTTGACATCGTGAATGATGATTGACGAATTCTTATAAACATTTAAACCCTCAATACTCCTGCAGTATATGCAACACATCTATCATTCAGTATTCACAAACTAAACAACTGTTTTAGCGAAATAACTACATAAATCTCAGGTCCACTACTAATTTTGTAACAGTTCGCAGTTATAAAACAGCAAAGAAAACGTAATTATTATCGTTGATCGTAAAATAAAATGTCTTATCTGTAAAATTTACATTTCGAGAAATAGCTGTTTGAATTCCTACGCGCACACTGCGATTAACGATCTTGAAATTTTTATATAAAACACGTTACAACTTCTTTATTACATAAGTTTTTTATTTGTTTTAGTTTAAATAGATTTTAATTAAAAACTGAATAGTAGCGAGAGGTCCGGTTTACTTCTAAATCTGGTTCAGTCAAATAAAATTTACTCCAAAGCACTAATTGCTGATATGTTAGTGATGTTAGGCAAAACAGCACTTAGCCCAGAAATAGACCTAGTTTGTCCTGATAATAGATTAAGACTCCTATTCATATACTCAAAAGTTTTTAAATTACTTTAGTTCATTAGTTATGTCCATTTCAAACAACTCTGGAACTCTACAAGTAAATGGAATGTGTTCATACGTCCTAAGAGTTGCTTTCAGCATTCAAAAGATTGGGATAATCTTCTGTCAACTTACCTTTAACCACACTTGTATTTCAGCCTATATGTTTGACACTATTAAATTTTCTATAAACTTTTGTACAAATTAATTTTTTAAAAATCTTCGGTCGTTGCAAATGGAGTTTACATAGAGATTTTTGGCAACAAAATTTTTATAGGACAGGTTTAAAAATTGGTCAATTTCTTGCAGAAAATGCACAGTAAACGTGAGCGCGTCCATGCGCAAACCCAAATCAGCTGATCGTCTGCACGTCTGCTTATTTTCCTATTATTTGAGGTTATGTTTACGAATCGCATTAAAAGTCACTGCAAACATGCTGCAAACAGCTGTAAATAGATTAATACTGCGCACACTCACAACAAAAGTTTTGTAAAAAAAATTATGCATGAGTTGCATATAACAACATACCAAAAATTCTCAAAGAAATTTTTGTAAAAATTCTTTTATAAAATTTCCACAAAACGCATCGGCGCCTATAACCTCACCAGTCTGGATTTATTTTCGAAATTCTCGACAAGTTAGAAACACATTTTTGATATATTTTTATCAGACGAACTTCCAAGATCTAGAGCCCGCGTTTGCGTTTCCCAAATGGTGGGTCGCGCCCGTACCGGGTCACTAAAAAGATGCTAGTTTGCCTCGCGGAGTAGCGAGAGACGCTATTATTATTAAATATTTGTAAGAGTTAATATTTCTTTATTAAAATATTATAAAACCAACTATAGTAGGCATATAAACTTGTTTTATTTTACTCATACGCCAAAATACGCAAATAAGTTTGTAGTCGAAGAAGCATAAAAATAATTGGGTCACGAAAAAAAAGTTTGGGAAACGCTAATCTAGACTATGCCTTTTTCTCAACCAAAATGATACCAGAATTAATTTCAGATTACATTTCACCAAGAAATAAATTTTAAAATGAACATGTAATCAGTTTACACAAAATTGAACTCAAAACACTTGAAATTTAAAATTATAAATATTTCATTTTTCTAAAAATGACCTAACAACATTGTTAATTTTGAAGTTTAATTGCTTTATCGCATTTTATGCTTTTATCTTTTTTATTTTTCATCAAGAGATAGGCAACAATGATCAAAGAACTGTATTGTACAATCTACCCAAAAGTATCAAGGATAAACAAATTTGGAAAAAAACACACACCAGATAGCGTACAAACACAAGTATTGTTATAAGATTGTTGGTAGCGAAGTTCTGGATTTAAACACATTTTGCTAATTTATATGTTCCAAAGCTTCAATTTATCCAAACCCTTCCCTGAGATAAATATATTTTTGGTCAGTACTGTTAATAAAATATAATAATATTTTACATGGCGGAAATCATGTAGATTGTCCAAGGAAACAGGGCAATGCTAGTATCACTGATTAAAGTGTCGTAGATTGTTAGTAATCTTCAAGAATGCTGAAGACTTTTTCAGTTATTATTATTACTTTATAGGGTACACCATATTGTTAAACATTGAACAGATAATAATTAAAAGACCTTATGCTTGAAATAGAAGATTTTTGTTCTTATAAGACTAAGGCTTTTGGTACTTAATTACTATGGATATAATGATTTCAGCAATTGTTTGCATGCTTATAAGGACCTGTTGTTCAATTTAGATTCAGATTCTAATCAAGGTTCAACTGCACAGAAATGACATTTGTAACAATTCATTCTGTGCATTTGAAACACATTTAAGATTTGAAATTCAATTAAACAGCTGACCCAAATATTAAGTACATTATTTTATCATATATGTAGTGAATTTATCCCGTATTTATTATTATTACACTTTCAATCCTTTTCTGTTACACTAAACTATTACGCTATAGAAAATGTGCAGAGGCAGAACCAGAGCTTGCTGTGCAACTAGACGTTTTCGATGAACAACGTGAAAGTGACGATGCTCAAAGTATGCAAGGACCTCATGGTGTCGATCTCAATTCACCCCTCGATGTATTTTATGCCATTTTAAAGCAGGTAAATATCACAACTGAAATGAGAGCAAAAGCTTTCACAATATACAAATCACTTACAAAACTACAACTTCTAAAATTAGAAGTTATTAAAAATCATAGATTTTTCTCATTCTTATGATAATTTTCTTAAAAAGAATATTGGATTGCTACAGAAATGCAGTAACCCAACTTATGAATCAAGCCAAAAGGCAAACTTCAACTAGAGAAATGAAAAGAACAACTATCAAGTCATGGTTTAACCCATGCCAAAAGTGGAATTGTATTATAGAAAAGAAGAGAAGCTTCTACCATGGTTTTGTTCATTTAGCAATCTACTTCTTTTCTAAAATGATACACAATCCTTATATGTATCACATACTACTTTGTAATAATCCAAATCAATAACAGTACATTCTATTTAAATTTCAATAGAACTTGGTTTTCTTTATCTTTTTGTAAGGAAACATTTGAAGATATATTAGTGTACGGCTGAATTTTACTTTGCAATATACTTGTTTTTGATTATTTGGCTACTGCATTGATAATAAAATCCCAATATCCTAGTCCATCTGCATTAAATATCAAATCCACAATTTTAGACATATTAATTCTGCTTTGAATTCTTCAATACAACTGCCATTGACTCCCTTAGGTAGCGGATACTCCTCAGGAAATACCATTTTTAAGTATTCTTCAACATTTACTAAGAATAGATCCAAAAGAAGCAGTCAGCGACATCATTTGGGATACAGCTGAACGTTTAGTACATCGAGCTACATTATTAGAAAATCGAGAAGATGCTGCTAGACTATTAAGAGCTCCCAGTGTTCAGTCAAAATTATTCTGCCACTGCCAACATAGATCTGAATCCAGTCCTAGTAGAAGGCAATCTTTAAATGCAATGCCACTTAGTCCACAACCAGGTCCTCCTCCACCCCCTCCTTTAGGTAAGTTCTATTTGGTTTTTTAGTATTGTTTGTAATTAAACATTCTGCCCAGGTCCAGCGCAACCACCTCCCCCGCCACCACCACCTAATATACCGCCACCTCCAAATATTCCCCCACCAGCTCCATTACCTCCTCCTGCAATGCACAAATCGACAGCACCTACATCACCTACAATGGAAGTGGACACTGTTATAGAAAAACTACCTCAACAAGAAACTCCAACACCTAAGATTAAAATGAAGACTATCAATTGGAATAAAATTCCTAATAATAAGGCAAGTTGTTTTGTTTGATTATTATATTGCATCAATACATTAAAATAATACAATTTTGTGTAGGTCATTGGAAAGAATAATATATGGACTCAGGTTGCTTATAGTCATCAACATTCTCCTATGGCCGATATGGACTGGTCGGAAATGGAAGATCTATTTTGCCAACAAATACCTCCATCTGCACAATCTTCTCCAAAATTAGGCAATCGTGAAAGTAATACAGACACACTAGAAAGAAGAATGAGAAAAGAAAATACTGAGGTAAACACTTTCAGTTTTGCCTACAAACAATTAATTATCCTAAATTGCCCCGTCATTTAGAACCACCATTAATGAATCTCTACAGCAAACCTACTCTCTATTGTTACACTGATGTACACTAGCTATCTAAGCTTTCCCTGACAAATCACGATTAATAACTAATATTGATACACATAATAATTACAAAAACACAATAAAAAAATAGATTGGGAGTGATAACATTGTTTATATGAATTTATATTTCAGATAACTTTATTGGATGGTAAACGAAGTCTTAATGTTAATATATTTTTAAAACAATTTAGAAGGTATACAAATTGTGATCATTCTTCTCAATACTTTTAAGTAATTATAAGTTTTCAGTTCAAATGAAGAAATTATACAATTAATAAAGGATGGAGAACATGATGACATTGGTGCAGAAAAATTAAGAGGTTTGTTAAAAATACTACCAGAAGTTGATGAGCTTGATATGTTAAAATCATTCACTGGAGACTACACTAAATTAGGCAATGCTGAAAAGTTTTTACTGCAACTTACACATTTACCAAAGTAAGTATAAATCATTCAAAGTGTTAAGAAAGAAAACTTCACACCATAAGTAAAATTGTTACAGTTATAAACTCAGGATAGAAAGTATGTTACTGAAAGAGGAGTTTGCATCAAATATGAGTTACCTAGAACCTAGTATTAATTCTATGATGGTTGCAGCAGAAGGTAAGTTTTCTCAAAATGTTTTTAGATGAATTATTAATGATAGAACTTTTAGATTTAATGACAAATAAACCTCTTCAGGAAGTCTTGTATATGATACTTGTAGCAGGAAATTTCTTAAATTCTGTAAGTATACTTAATTCATTTAAGATTTGTTAGAATTTTCTTTTGTTTCTAAGGTTAGCACAGACGGCCCTTAATCCTTAATTAATTGATTTATTAGTCATGGAGATTAAAAACTTAGCAGATACATCAAGGTCCATAAATAATAGTACGCTATGTAGGTTCTCCTATGTGCTTCGCCCAATGAGTTAGAACCCGAATGGTGGGTGTATATAATATAGTCTGTGACATTAGTAATGAGACTCAAGAATGGATTTAAGCACAACACAAACTTGAGAGAACAAGGTTTCATGCCAATAATATATACGCATTTATCTGTGGCATTATCAATAGGTGGCCTGGAACCTCGTTCTCTCAAGTTTGTGTGGTGTTTAAATTCATTCTCGAGTCTCATTATTAATGTTGCAGACTGTACATGAAAGGACATCTATTTTTATGAGTTTTATTATTTGAAACATCTAGAATATGCAAGTTTGGAATAAATTTGCAAATAGAATTATAACTATAAGCATGATTTGCAGTTTCTATAAACTTCTTTCATTAATACCAAAGTGAATCAAGAAGTTTTGAAAAGACGATTAGGTTTAGACCTCTTTAGTGTTATATTGTTGTAATAAGTAAAGAGCTGCAGTAAAAAAATATCTAAATATAGATATGATGTTCCACTTAAAAAGAAATAAACGTCAGCAATTTACAGTTTTATGGAACATGTGGCATAGTTGTAAATAATCTTAAAGCATGAATGTAACTATTCTCTACAACTCTTATGTAAATTTTTTGATATTTTTACAAATAATGATACCATCATCCACCCTACGATCACAGGAACACTCTGCATGATGCAGACATAAATCACTTTTAATGGATGTATACTATAATGTAATCATGTCCATATCAGTATAGTAATTATAAATTAAAGTCAATACTAGTGCGTTAAAAATAAAAATTATGTTAACTGTTAACTCAAGAGTCAATACTCAATATTTCTATCTTTATGTTTACTTTTACTTTTGTAGTTTATTGTGAAATATTCTACTTTTAGGGAGGATATGCTGGTAATGCAGCTGGAGTAAAGCTATCATCACTACAGAAGATCACCGACATAAGAGCAAATAAACCAAATATGAGTTTAATTCATTATGTAGCATCGGTATGAAAATCTAATTTTACTCTTATTATACAAACATTATCTTCATGTTTATTTTCAGCATGCAGAAAAAAGAAATGACAAAAAATTGTTATCATTTACTGAGAACGTGGGCATACTGGAAGAAGCAGCCAAGTAAGTTTTACCCAAATGTGCACGAATAGCATGTAATAATAATAAACAATCATTTCAGAAATACTGTAGAACAATTATACAATGAAATTAATACACTAGATGTTAGAATAAAGAAAATCAAAAAACAAATAGAACTTCCAAGTACAGAATCTGAAATTAAACAACAAATGACTGAATTTTTGCAGGTAAGTATCATTACATAATAAATACTACAATTTACAATATTTGATTCAACAGATGGCAGAAAGGGAAGTAGCAAATTTACAACGAGACATGAAACAGTTAGAAAATGTACGAAAACAATTAGCTGAATTCTTTTGTGAAGATATTAATTCCTTTAAATTAGAAGAATGCTTTAGAATATTTCATGGTATTTATATAAAATTCCGACAAGCAGTGGCTGAAAATGCTAGACGTAGAGCACAAGAAGAACAAGCCAATGCTAGAAGGAGACAACGAGAAGAATTAATTGCAACTAAACGACGACAAAGTATGTATAAGTATTAAATAGTAAATCAAGATTTGTTCATAATATATATTATTATCATGCAGTGGGTAGTTTAGCTGGTACACCGGATTCTGAAGGAACCTTTAATGATACCCAGATATACGACCCAAGGACTGGTTTTCCAATGAAAAAGGTAACAAGAATTAAAATAATTCTAGGTATTTAATATGCATGTATGGTTTTTGAAGGTATAATTTTCATAAAGGCTGATTGTTCTTTATTTTATACACAGCATGCAAGACATTCTCTTTTTTATATCATGTATGGTTGAGCTTCGCTTTCCTCTTATACACCTTAACTGTCTGTCTGTATTGTATAATATAATATAATAGATCCACTTTTGCTTTGTATTACACAATGTGTCCATAAAAGACGGTTCTATCATAAGCATCACATGTAGTTTTGTGGCAGCTTAAAGAAAAGACTCCCAACCAGGTTCATTAAAAGTTTTATTTTAAAACTGAGTCTAAGCCTGGTTATACTTCACGTTTTTGGTTGTGTAACCAATGAAATTCCAGTAAAATACACTTAAACCCTTGCAAACTTGTTACTGTGTGATTACTATCACTTGTTCTTACTGATTGAAACTAAATGTTCCTTTCTAGCTCACTTTATGAATTTTTGCATAAACATTCTAAAACTTCCACAAGTTTGTTTGAAAAGCACCTTTCTAATAGTGATACATTAATATCTTGGAGTAGTGTAGTTAATAAATGCAATTCTTTGAGATGTTAAACATGTTGACATCGTTTCCAGTTTTACCGGAAATGACATTAACTTTCTCATTTTAAGTGGGACACCTGGTATATTTTAACATGTTTGGATTCTACGTAAAATTCTGAATTCAGTACACTATTTTTCATTTTTTTGTTTGTTTCTCATTCTCTTGTTTCAGGTAATGTGATTTCTAAGTCCTGTATCCCAATAAGTCAAACAAAACAAACAAACATGGTGTCATTTAAATCTCTAGAAAATTCTTTATCCAATGGCCTACTTGTCCCAATTCGGTGCTTTTTAAAAAAAAATTAGATCCTCGCTATGTACTTATAAAACAAATTTAACTTGAATTTTGATTTTCCCACAATTACTTGATTAATTCTAAACAGTTTGGTCAATATTTCAGCTGTCTAAATTAAGACATAAAAAATTGAATTTTTAGTAACTGTTGTTATTAATTTTATTTCCATTATTCCACTTAAAAGGACTGCACTGTTATAAATTCCATAGCTTTGATCACAAAGTAGAAACTACGTACATTTCTGTGGCAGTATGTACTAATATAATTAGTAACAAATGTACAATTTACAGGGACGGAAAGCACCAAATGGAAGCAATGTAGCTTCAGAAGAAGAACTATCAATAGCAGGTTCTCCTTCTGTAACAAGAAGGCGATTAGGATCCTTTAATGGACAACATAGTGGTGATACTACACCTTCAGCAACTGGTAAAGAAGAAAAGTCACCTGGTCAGTACAAAATAATCAATAGTTACATTAAATAACAGTCCAAGTAACAAACAGTCAAAAAATGATTTATCAATTAAAATACTTTACTGAGCATCTTGTCTATAAAAACATATTTTGTATGCTGTTCACAAGTTTTTTCTTTCATTGATTAGATGTTGTCAATTGACAGGTCTAATTTAATTAATGTTTTGCTGGCAAACCTGTTGGTTTCATGGTCTTTAAAATATTTTTGCTCAGACTGTTATTTAATACTTTTTGCTTCATTTCTCATTTTATATTAATTATTCTTTCTAAAAGATATAACGCCAAATGGAAGTTTAAGAAGGCGTAGAAGTCGAGTGCTTTCAGAGGAAGACGAAGGTAACTTGATGGACTTTCTTAGAACATCCGGTCATGATAATAATCGTGAACGAAAATCATGGGGAAGTCTAGGTATTCAAATTAATGATTCAATTGCAAAACTATTTCTTCAGTTATTTATTTATATCTATAGATCGATCATGGGCAAGAAGGGCTCGTGGAAGTGGACCACGAAAACGACCAACTCTATTGGGT
This sequence comes from Ignelater luminosus, assembly GCA_011009095.1. Lineage (NCBI taxonomy): Eukaryota > Metazoa > Arthropoda > Insecta > Coleoptera > Elateridae > Ignelater > Ignelater luminosus. The sequence goes on from VTPC01008088.1 coordinate 57,674, forward strand.
GCTGATTTTTCTGTTGACAGGGAAAGACCATCATCACCTTCTCCACTTGCTGAATCAAAACCAATACTTCCAACAAGTGAAGAAGAAACAAAACCTAAAGAATGGCGACAAAAGATTGAATCGTGGTTACAAGCAAATGAAAATGATCAGATTACTGATGATACAAGACGGAGAAGGATCACAAATAGGAGATCTCTTGAAATGGATTCAGGTTGGTTCCTACTTCATACTAAGATGCACTCACCAAATAAGATGAAAGCAACTATAAAAATGTGTAATGATATGAACTTCCACAAATTTCAAATTACAAAACATTCAATTTTCTATTACATAGCAAAACAAATTTGGAAAAAAGTTTTACAGATAAAGGTTGATCAATTTGATTCTCGGGCTCAAAAGATGATAAACTACCAAGGGATTTTTCATTGTTGGCGCAGAATTTTGTTTTATATTGAAGTTCATATATTCAGCAATATGAAATATCCATGATTTTTCATACTCTTTGGTTAGTATTTTGATTAAGTTCAATTATAAATTGTCAAATACACTTATGCAGTTCACATTAACTTTGAAAAAACATTTTAGAATAATTGTTATAATACATTTTGCAATCAGTATCAATGGTCGTGGAAAATGACCTTTTTTGCATCAGAATTACATATTTCTTGTTTTCAATGGATTTAATAAAAAAAATACTAGTACATTACAAAATCTATTTGATAAATAAAAATAGATGTTCGGATATGTTATTAAATGTTAATCACCAATAAACAAAACACTTGCCAATTGATTTTGGCAATTCTTTTTTCAGATTCTTGTTCAGGGTGGCAAAATCCATTCCTAGGCACCTTTTTATCATGCTACCTTCAATTGTATTAAAATGGTCAAATTTCTCCAGCTTTTTAGAAATTTGAAATGGCGTTGCCTGTTGTCAAGGTACACTCAAGCAAGCTTTTTTGTAACTAAATACTTTAAGGTATCTGTTTGAATACCTTTAAAAAAGAGATTTTGCAAAAGAGTGCGATGACAGCCAACTACAATGGTTCAAAGATGGTCAAAATTTGATTTTCTGAAATATCCAAACAAAAAATAATTGAAGATCGTCCAAGCTTAGCCCATATGTTGAATTATTAGGTGCTGTTCACAACAAAGTCTGACTTGCTTATCACTTACTGTTAGAGTTGGATTTTGCCATAACCTTCTTTAATGTTCCAAGCTGGAATGTTTAATTTGACAACACTGTCGATTTTGCTTATTTCAGCCCAAACCCCTCATAATTAATCTTAGTGTTACTGACATCGTAACAAAGATTATTAATATCATTACCGCTACAGCAGAACTTCCTAATATAATACAGTTAGTAATCCCTAAAAGCTGAAATTTACCTTACCAAAATCAGCCCAATGCACACATTGCCAAATTTCAACCTTCTGGTGTGGTTTGCCCATTTTATTGTAACTTTTAGCAGCAAGATCTTGAAAGATAGAAAACTCGTTCCACTGGGTGCATAGACCTGTTTTTAAGTAGAACAAAACCCCTTGGTTGCATTTCGATATCAATAGAAAACTCAACTGTGTTCCTCACTAACAGAGGCCTATGAACCAAAATTTGACCTAGTGTGGATGAACAGGTAAAAAGGCATGTTTTCTGAATTGCACTAACAATTTATCATCTTTTGACCCCAGGAATCAACTACCATTGATCAACCTTTGCCTGCAATTTGTTTATGAAATAGATTATGAGAATCCAAGTTTAAAATACATGTAGTGCATAACTGCAATGGTATGATAAAAATACATAAACATTCAAACATAAAACTCTGAAATATGGTTGCAATAGATTAGTATGATATAATAAGTTATAGCATCTACTTATTTTAATGTGTTTTCCACTTGCATGGCACACAACAATACGCAAATGACTACTGATACTATCTTGTGATGTCACCTGATGGCCAATATAAAATAATCAAGGTCAGATTTGAGTTAAAGACTTACAAGATTTATTTTTGTTCTTCTCTTAAAAACAAATAAAATTATTATTATGCAAATTCTCCATTATAAATATTAGAAGAGTAATTATTGTTAAAAGAATGCAATAAACAAACAATAAGTAACAAAATATGTTAAGAGTTTAAAGCATAATTTTATAATTTTAGAAAGTGAACGTAGCAGTAATTTAGAAACACTACCAGAAGGAAAGCAGGTATACAGTGGTGGACAATCAATTTACCGTAGAGTATATCCCGATTGGACACCCTCAACAACAATAGATAAAACTGATGTTGTAGGTGCTATGGAAGCTGTTGAAGGTATGTATGATTTAGTAAGGGATGTCCTGTTATAAGATACTAGTAGATTATATTCATTTTACAGAGGTCCAACCCCCACCAAAAGACAAATCAGCTTGGCGTAAGTCAAATCTTAATGTTTCCAACAGTACTGAAGCAACAAGGGATGATACATCACGACACAGGCATACTCTACCTCGTATAATTCAACCAAATGACAATACACAATCAAATGTGGCTTCAGTAACTAATGATCGCAAAGGATTAATCAGCTCATTGGCTGAGCGTCCAGCTTCTGATAAACTTACACTTTATATACGTGGAGTAAATGACCAACCCACAACACCAGAACATGAAAGACGAAATAATTTAGGCCATGTGTCATATCGAATGCGTGAATCGCAACAGAGTATAGATTCACCTACAAGTAACAAAGTTGATATTGATCAAGATAATATCGAAACACCTCCTGCAATTCGACGTATTTTTACACCTACACCTGTTGATAAACGTGAACCATTAGCACCTAGTCCATGTCGTCGTTTGATGGGTAGACCAAAAGACAATAAAGAAGCTGTCAGTCCAGATGAACCAGAGAATGCTGTTCCATTTGGAGATGGGCAATTTGATAGATTTTCAGCAGCTCGTCGTACAAGACGATATAAACGTACATCAGAAAACACTGAAGTTACATCACCAGAGTTAGTAGCAGAAACTCAAATAATAAAACCATCAGCAGTTCATGTAGAAACATCATCACCTATTAGTGTAGAGCCTGAACTTGATAAGGAAAGTCGTTTAAAGGCTTGGCAAGATAGACTAAAAACACAAAATGAGTCTCTGCAAGACATCAAGACACCTCCAAGCAGGCGCAATAGACATCAAACTGGAATTGATCATAAAGAAGTGAAAAGAGCACTGCAATTGAATATTTCATCTCCTATTGATATCAAACAAAGTAGTGAAAAAAGCCCAACAAAGATATCAAGAACTTATATTACATCTGATGAGAATATTAGTAAAATTGATACACATACACGTAAAATTAAAGAACATGATAATGATGAAGGCTTTGAAGAAACACAAAGTTTAATGTCAGAATCACCAAGTCAAGGTGCCTCATCTGGCGGTAATTATGAAGGAGATATTGCAGATTCTAGTTTGGTTATTGCTGGGTATAATAAACCCAATAGTACGACAGTAGAAAATAAAACCATTTTAGATTCTACTGCAAATAATCAAGTATCAAATTCAAGTAAAAAGCCAATAAATAGTCAAACAACATCTAAGAGTATTTTAAATAATAAAATTCAACCACCAACACAAAAGTACAACCGAACTTTTGAACGATCCAATTCTGTTAGGCAACAACCAATAAAAGAAGCTCCAAAAACTAGCATTATACCTCGAAGATCTGCAAGTTTACGTAAAACAGATTCCCAATCAAGTATGATGTCTAAGAAAAGTGTAGAACGTTCAAATTCAAGAAATAGTTTAGTTAGTTCACGTAGTTCTTTGAACAGTGCAGCATCCACTAGCACTGTCAAAAGATTACCTCTTAAACCCACTAATTCAAATGCAAACACTAATAAAACTGCACATCGAACACCAAGTATTCGAAATTTAAACGCTGGTAATGGTAGTAAAAATGGAATGTTACGTCGCACACCATCATCAAGTAATACTACTACAACACAACGACCCCCGCGACCACAACTTTCATCATTTATGAAACCAACAACTTCTAGCACAACCAAAACATCTAGTTTACCACCTAGTCGATTACAAACACCAACATATAGATCTAAAAATTAAATCTATATTATGATATAGCAATAAATAGGAAACAAAAAAATACTTAGACATTTTAATTAGTACTATTTTTAAAGATATTGATGGTTTTCTTTAAAAACATATTGGTTTGATCTTTATTAAAATTCTGCATGCCTACAATTGTATTAGTGGTGATTCTCAAAAAATTGAAGGTGCAATAGGGTGAAAAAAAGTTGCAACTTACACATTACTAGGAACAACTCCATTGTTTGGATTTTGAAATAATGTTCATTCTTAAAAAGAATTCTATTTAGTAAACTACTAAAAAAGCTTAATTTTAATCTTTTTTTTTTAATTATATTATTTTTAAATTTTGAAAAATGTACAGGGGAAACTTTCTTGAGGAGACATCAATGGTTGCCAGGCTTGTCCACACAATGAACAATAAACCCCACTATAAGTTAGAACAACCTTTTATTGTATATAAAAGGGGTATAGTTTTCCTATTTGGAAATTTTTAATTCAGAAAGTTATTTGTTTTGCAAAGATTTATTTTACATGTCCATCCAAAAGGAACAACTATTAAAACATATATATATACAATAGTTTTATTGATAATACATATTACTTCCATTTTCTCTTTAAAGTTTAAAAACATTTCTCTTTTTATTATTCATTTTAATGAGCCAAAACATTTTCCCTTTCATATGCTTGATACAACTACACATACTGTTTGTAATCGTTTTGTCCAGCACGCAGCAGGTGGTCACATTTGCATCATAAGCTTTCTTGATGATTGGTAACACTCATTTTGTGCAGCATTTTAAAAAGCACTTTTGAATTCTGCTGCTATTTGTATTTGAGGTTAGGTATCAATTATTACATTGGCATCAATGTTAGCAGAGAAAAGCAGGTTGTTTTTTAGATCCGTGATGAGTACAGTATTAAAAAGATGAAATATAGTTATCAATAGTCCAAGAGCAATTACCAATAGCACCTAATCACTGTTGCTGGTAGCACATCAACATGATTACTGTTCCCAGACAAAAGCAATGTAATTACAAGTAATGTAAATTCCTTAATACTTCAGCACTAAAGTGTTATTTATTTATATTTTTGCACCTTCTTTTAAGAATCATCACCAAATGAACAGTACACAGAAAAAAACAAGAAATGTCACACCAGATTTATTTTGAAGTAATTGAATTTAAAGATAAAAATTTTGTGTCTTCATGCATTAAATTCCTGACTTTCAAGCTTTGTGTTAAAGGGAACATATATACTTCATTTATTTATTTTTTAAAATAATTCGGTATTCAGAATTTTCTTCTAGATGCCATCAAAAACTTAATTTTTACAAAAATTGAATTTTCCTTGTTTTTCCATGTACTTTTCTAATAATGTTAGGTACTACTCCATCATATACATAAAAATTAAGTATTAGGTTATGTCCTTATTTTAGTATTTATAATTTTAAAGTTAATTCTGAAATTTCTAGAAACATGTAAAAGCTTCTTTTATCTTTAATAATTCGAAGTATTTTAAAAACAATTTAATCACAATAAAATTATATTGTAACATCACTAGTCATATTTATCACCATTTAAGGGTTGTAAAACAATGTAAAAATAACAAATGAAATATTTCAATAAAAACTAAAATTAGTTTTTAGAAATAAGATTACCCAAGAATAATTCTAATGACTTGCAAAGATAAGAATTTAATGAAGATAGAATTTACTCAAAAAAATTGCTACTTAAGGTGATCATTCAATTATACTCTTGTTATGTAGCATGTATTATTGTAATTAAAGTTATAAAATATAAAGTATAGTGATGACAGACTTTGTTACACATATTACGTATACGAACGAGTGCGAAAATATCGAATACAATTATTATAAAGTAATTAACGCAGTCTTACTCAGTATTATATTACAAACGAATAAATAAATAAGATAATAGAATACTAACATTACTTACCATAATATTACCATTTTTTCTACTGTTAAAATAAAACAGTACTAGAATTTATTTTATATTTTTATACTTGTAACCAATTTACATATTTATTTGTTACCAAATACATAACCTTAAATATAATTATTTTATGTTTTTTTTTAATTTGTACTTACTGTAAACATTATTATTATTGATCAAGATAAAACTTATCACCGTACCATTCTTTATGATTATCTAGGAAACTGAAACAAATGCATGTTATAAATACTTTATGAAGAGAGGTCTTTGAAAATACACAATAAGATATACGTAACTATTTTATTATATAAATAAGTAAAACCAGATTTATGATCGAAATAAACCATGTTACAAAAAATATATCTTATTTGTTTTTAATAAAGTAATATAGTAAAGTTATCACTTTTTTAAAATGAAGAATAACACATTAAAGATGTAGCAGGTTTCCTAAAAGATAACATCTAAAAGGATTCTAATAAAGTATTATTCATTTTTAAATTTGACTTTTTACACTTTTTCTTAATTTAACCAACTTAAAACCTAATTATTTCGTTTTACAAGATTTCCTCAGCGTACTTGCTAAAAAAACAGTTACGTGTGCATCTATACATTTAATAATCAACTTGTTTGTGCACATTTAATGTTTTGTAAATAATTCAATATTCCAAATTAATTTTAAGGTAGTATCTCTGATACAATCCAGCCCAAAAATAAATTCTCGTATAAACATAAAATTGTTGGAACATCAGTAGTCAAGTGTTCATTATTTTTGTCAGAGACTGTTAATTTAAAATGTTGTAAATGTAAAAGCATTCTTTCTCTTAAAGAAATAAGGAAAGAAAGACGTTTAGGACCTCTACTTACCAAGAAATTCTTAAACTTGCATAATTTAAAAATGTTTATCTTTTCAATAAATCGGGCAGAAATTTTCTTTTTGTATTCAAAATATTCATAATAAACTAATTTATAAATAAGTTGTATACAAAAATTTTAAAGTTATGACAGAAAATATGTAACTTTTAGTTAATTGGTATGTGCAAAGCATGTAAAAAGTGCCAACTTTGATCGCAAATATCTACTCTATTAAACGGGCTAAAATTTTCAATTTCAGCTATTTGCTAAAAGAAAGTTATTCTTTATATGTACACGCAGTTTCATTAAATTCCATAGAAAAGTGGGTTTATGGTGGGTTACCTTTAAGGTAGTATCTCCGTAAAACCACTTTTCTATGGAATTTAATGAAATTGCTTGTACACATAAAGAAATTGCATATATATTTTGTATTATTTAGTTTCAGATTTCTAAGATTTCACATGTGAAGGTACAAAAATTAAAGAAATTATTTTTGGGGGACACAGAATTTTTTTCTGTTCTAGAATACAAAGTTAAAGTAGAGAAATTTCCCAGATTCCAGTGGCACAATCCAATACTGCTTCATATGTATTAATTACTAGATAAAGTAATCAGAAGATCGGTAACTCTCTCTATTCTCCTTAATTTAGAACTCTCTTTGAAGTGACCAACCTTATTACAGGGTTTAAGCTTCCATTTGCATTTTCAGAAAATACAAAAGAGAAGGCATTTAGCTAACATTTTTTAGACACGATTACCATATGTAATTTGGAATAAAGAAAAAAATTGATTTTCAATTGTCTTTTAAAAAAAGCATTTTAAAGTTTTGTGGTAATAATAATACGCAAATAAAAAGCAAAGATCAATTTTTCCTTCCTTTCTTTCTTCCAGGTTGCATACACAGTGTTGTTTTTTAAGACTTCTTGCCCTTTATATTTCACAAACAAAAATGAAAATATCTAAACAAGAAGATACACATCAAGTTATGTATGTAGGGGGACACTACATACAGAGTTAACTCTGTGAGGTGAGTACGTCAGACTGAACGCAGCATAAATAACACAAACCTCCATGCAATACATCAATGTAAAGAGAATCATGATTACAATCTTTTAATGAAAATAAAACTGTGATAAAACAAACATCTCATTTTTGTGATAGATTGAAGTAGCATTATCCAAGTATTTAGTTGCTTTAAAGCAGCAGTGAAGAAAGAAATAAAGCATTTTTATGAATACAGTAGCAACTCGCAATTCATCTTATCCAATGCAAACATTCGAAGTTGCACTTGTTTTTCATCTAAAATACACACTAAAACGAGCAAGATGCAATTATTCACTTAATGAGTATGATTTATATTTGTTGTACCTATCATAAAACATTTTATGCAGTAGTTTTGAGTCAAGTTGGGAAATTGGATGGTTTTCATGAGTATTTTAAGTAAAGAATAAATGTCATTACACATTTTGTTTTGAATAATGTGAATTGAGTTGTTAATACACTTCAATTCACATTATTCAATTAAAGATGTTTATTTTCATCTATCTTGTATCCAAAATATGCATTAAGACCATTGAGATGCATTCATTTACTTGGTTAACACAATATAGATCTAGTATTACTAAAACTTTAGATCAAATAGGCTGATTTGGGTTTTATTTTCACCAAGAGATTGTAAAATTGTGATTCTCTTTACAATCAGAAGTATATCATTTAAGATTTTGAGGTCAGGTGAGCTGGGGTAAATCCAGTAACATCTATTATTCAGTTAATTTTGTATCTTAGTATCCCCCTTCATTTTTAAATTGATGTGTCTTTCCTTTTTTAGATATTTTCATATGTTTGCAAGATATAAAGGCTGAGAAATTTAAAAAAACACCAATTGTCTGCAAAATAATTCCACATATGGTATGTGATCACTGATCAGTATAAGCTACCAAATGATTTTACAGGATTTGGAGTGGAGATTATTGAAGAAAATGTGTAAATATGTACCACATCTTGCAAAACATATGTATCAAATGGTGACCAAAAACAAGTATTTTTACAAATGTTTATTTATGTTGTATAAAACACACTGCTCCAAGAAATTAACGCATTATTATTGAAAAGATTATCTTCAACTAAATTTACAAGCTTTAGGATTCCTAGGCAAAATATAATAAAGTAAGCTATGTTCTTGATGTTTCTGAAAGTGTTGTTTCCTTTTTTTTTGAAAATTGCAGTACCAGCATTTGTATTTGGCGCCGTTGCACGATCAAAAATTTTGCATAAACATTTAGTACCGATTAGTTGTGCTTTGTTAAACCTAAGTTTACAATACCCAAACTGTCATTTTGCCACAGCTACATACAATCCAGAAACATCGTGAACTGAATATAGAAAGAAACATTTAATTTTAAAATGTGCAGATAATATGCCATAGTAATAAGTGACAGTAATCACCAGACAATGGATTGTTTCAGCGACAACAGGGTTGAATGTACATTAGAACATTAAAATATTGTTAATAAGCAAAAAAGATTAGCCCATACTGATGAAGTTGGTTTTTCATGACATTTCAAGGTACTTACTTATTGTAGGTGTCATCAGATTTGCAACGATGCTATGTCTGAATAAATTGTCAAGTGTAATCTAAACCTTCTGCATGGTAATTTATCAGATTTAGCTCATTTAGCATACCAAATTCAACAAATAATAAATGTATACTGTATTTGTGTAGAAAATACAATTTTGATTTAATTCGGGTAATATATGAAAAATTTTAAAAATAAAGTCCACTTGTACAATTTTGTATAATTAAGAATATTAATAAAATACTATTAAAAGTGCTCTTTAAAATAATAAAATTCTGCAACAATTTTCAAGCCAATAACACCTACATCCTATTGATTATTAGAATTATCTAGTAGCTACTGTAGTGAATCCGATCCTGTTGCTGCTGAAACAATCCAATGTCTGGTAATCACACAGTAACAAGTTTGTTATTCATGCAATGGAAGAATCTCAAGATATTTGACCTTTTTCAACTTTACCTTGTGACTGCTATCTTGTATGGCCAATATTTTCCTTTCTATGTATTGGTTTTTGCTTTAATTAAAATTAGTTCAAGTTAAAATGACTCATTTGGTGCAAACTTTGCCCCCAACCTAATTTATTATATAAAAGGAGACTTTTTATTTACCTGAAGAGGCCTATAAAAGGCTGTAACTAAGTGTCAAATGGCATCGTTATTTAAATGATTGTTTTGTTTAAAATAAGAGCAAGAAACTGGCATAAGGTACTGTCATTTTTTAATTCGAATCTCAATTCAATGCAAAATTGTGCGTAGTAATACCAAAGCATATCAAACATAAAATTCTAGTAGTCATGCACTAATTTCTTGAAGCAGAGTATTACAAAATTCTGAAAAAACCCAGAAAATACTCATTTTGCACATCAAACTTAATTTAAGATTTTAGGAACATTTAACATAGCCACCTAGAACTACAGGCCAACGCATTAAGTGACGACGGCGAAAATAGTGGTTGAGAAATTATCAGGGTTCAGGGCAACTTTCTACAAAAAAATAGTTGAAAATGTAACTTTTGATTTTAAAAAAGGAACTGAAAAGTAACCTTCATATTAGCTACCCTGACAATAATGTGTATGTAGTTATTCACAAATCAAGAATTCTAAACGTAGTTTTCCAGTTGAGATAAGTCTCAGTTACACCTTGGTCTACAAAATTAATTTAGACCAGAAAATACACCTATGGCCCAAGACATGTACAGCGTTGGACAGATTAAATTGAACAGCGCCTGTTAGGTAGGTAACCGGTCATATCTGATGTGTTTGTCAGGTTGCCTAGATTTATCAGGACCGAATTAAGTTATATTTTTAATTTAGTATTTTTTTTTTTAAATTAGATGAGGAATTTTATAGTAAAGCGACAGAATTACATGATAAATAATAAACAAATAATTCAGACACAACTAAATGATGGTGAGATTTATGAGTGTAGAAGAATAGGTTGTGAAATTCGAAATAAATTGTGTGAGTTTTATGTTTTAGTGAAAAAAATCTTTTTTTTTTGTAAAATAAAGTAAAGTATCAAAAATATGCCTAGAATATTTTTAATATGTATACAATCAATTTATACAATGTTTCCGTGGCTAATTAACGAAAAAAGGGTGGCTACTAAATTAAAAATATAACTTAATTCGGTCCTGATAAATCTAGGCAACCCGACAAACACATCAGATACGACCGGTTACCTACCTAACAGGCGCTGTTCAATTTAATCTGTCCAACGCTGTACAACACTTTTTTCTACAATTGACTCCAATATAATAAAAAATTCTGTTTAATTTTAAATTAATTTATAACATTATCCGTTTCAAATTATAAAACAATATGGTAGGCCATGATTTATTTTTATTGACAGCACCACAAAAAAGGTTATATTTTATGGAATGGCAAAACTGAAAATTCTGTTTCTGTAAAGTTGTTAATATCTCATGTTGTCAGCTTTTACCTGATTTCAGATTATAATAATTCAAACAAAACATGATATAGTCAATCACTATTTCATTCTATTTCAGACCTTAATTTGGATTTGAAAGATGGTAAATGAATTAAATTCACAAAATAAAAATGCATTTTTATAGAATAAACAACAAAGTCAATATATTAACTTCTCGAAACTCAAACTTGAATAACTGAACATACTATACATTAAACTTTCATTAATGTTATCTTAGTGTGCACCAATGTGCACAGCACATTTACAATTTTTACCACTTCAGTTTCAGATTTTTGAATTTAACAAGAACACCATCTATATGTTATGTTTCACAGTTGGTGTAACCAAAAATAAGGAAGAAATTCAAACTGTTCCAGCAGTGTTAAAGAAAAATATTTTTTTCATTTCAACTTGAAGAATTTTTCATTTTATGTTTGTAAATAGTTCAAAAAAGAACCTTTTTTATTGAAAAAGTAGTAAAAGTAACTTGAATATAAAAAAAGTAAATAAATAGTGGTCGTGCTCCTGCTATGCGAAATACATACAAACATTTTTAGGATTTAAGTTTTGTAATTTTTTTATCTGCAATATTTTTACTCTTCTCTAATGAATTTCTATTGATTTTAGAATAATTATTGAGACATATATTACACATTATTGTAATGGCCTTTTCTATTAGCTTATTGCTAAAATTGCAATCAGACATATTGATATGAGAACGGTTTATTTTATAAATACTCCAAACAAAAAGTAAATAAGTGCTTCTTTGATTAGGTAGTTGCAGGGATTCCGTTTCAAATTTGTTGGAAATTAACGCTTTGAATATTTGAATGCAATTTTGACAAAGTAAAAATTTATTTATTGCTTTTGATGTTTGCAAATCTTTCCCAAACTATTTTCCTCTCACCATTAGGAAACTTAAAAACCGGAGGGTACAAATTGGATTTCTTATTGCTACTGCAATTTTTAATAACATAAGTGGAAGGCATCCTCAGCGGAACCGCAACTCTTGTTTGTTACTGGAGAAATAACAGACATTTAAAATGTGAGCTGCGAATCTTCTTTATGGTGTTGCATTCACGATGGTGTGCAAACATTAGGGGTTCGAGTATTTCCGTTTGCACTGGCTTGAAGTTCTAGATGGCTTTGCATTTAACTTTAGGAGTATATATTTATCATTTTCAAAATTAAGTCAGATCTTCTTTTCTGGTTTTATATCATTTTTTGTTTTGTTTCTCATATTACAACTCTTCAGTTTGTAAATCTTAAACTTCCATCAAACTATGAGCAACATTTACTTAGATCGTGTAGTTCATTCTTAACGCCTTTATGAGTTGTTTTATTACCTACTTGTAATGCGCAACCAAAGAAAGAATGATATACATTACACTATCATCTATCTAACCACCTGATGCAACATTACATTCCTGATTGTTTAACACTCCAACTTGTATGACGTCATCAATAGATAGCGGCACAATTCAATCACATGAAATAAGCAAATGTAACGAATGTGTTAGTACATATCTTTATTTGCTGTTCTCAAATTACCCTCCAACCAGTGTCACATTTAAAAGTAAAATATATGTACTAATAGCAACTGTTCTGTAAAAATACATATTTTTACATACTTTTTGTACAAAATATGTACTTTTACATAAAATAGTGACAAACTCCAAACCTTGATTTTAATATACAGGGTGAGATTGAAATTCAGTTGTCTTTAATGCAAATGCATGAGATTAGGGTGCTCGAAAACAGTGAACTGGAATTCCTGTAACTTAAAATGAAGATTAAATAAATAAAAACAACCTTCAACAAGTTTTAATCTTTATTATGGATGATGTCATTGTAAGTAATTTATCTGAAAACTGGGGTATACATCAGCAGTTCTAAAAAAAAGGCTCTGTTTAAATTTAAAATGTTATCAATGAACATCTCTGAGCATCAGCAATTACCCATTAAATTTTTTCTAACTATTTCGATTTCACCCTGTAATTTAAAAAAAAAACTATTCCGATTAATAATAATACTAATAATTTTTTAAACTCAGCTTAAACCCTGATGGATACACCATCAACAGTATAGGTTGAAACAGTATTCAATGCAATTCTTTAAGTTAAAAACAAAATAAAAGCAGTAAATTACAGTTTGACTTACAGAAAGTCAACTTTATTTATTATTAGTTTTAGAATTCAATGAAAAACATGAACCATACTTACTCAATAAAGGTATCAATATGACTCAACAGAACTTTTAATTTATTCTCTGATACACTGCACGCATTTAATAAGTCAGGCAATTTAACTGCAATCAAAATAGGTATTCAAATAAAACAAACACGTAAAGAAAACAAAGTAAACCTACTAAGTAAACGTAACAGATGTGTTGCTCCATAAACAAGAGATGGTGGTAAAGGTTGCTGACTATATACATGTTCTGGAAGCAACCTCCAAGATAAAAGTTTTGCCATAGGACCTGGAGTATCAGAAGTACCAGCGCTGAAAAAAAGTGAAAGCAAATATTATACTGCCAACCAAAATTGCTTCAATGTAGTGTACCTAGCAGTGTGCCTCGTATTTGTGACAGGTTCATGAAGTATACCATTTGTATCAGCGTCTAGACTACGGCCAGATCTTAATCCTCTCCTACGTGTTGCAATTCTTTGTCCTATATTATTACTATGATGCCCTTCACCATCATGATTATTATAATTTTCATCATCAGTTTCTACATTAGGTAAATGAGCATATTCCAGATCTTCAAGTTCAGTCTTAACAGTTCTACAAAAAGACGTAATTTAGCAAATAAATATAATAAAGAAACTTGTATTTCTTCAATTAACTTTTATACAGATAGTCATCTGTTTAGCTACAGAGATTATACAGTGTGTCTATTTTAAAATGACCTACATGGGGATATTGGAAACGGTAATAGATACAAGGTTGATTAAATGGGGAAAGTTTTGTATTCATATGTCGATGAATAATCCATGGTTGCATTGACAAATATCTGTCCTGTTTCAAAGGTACAGGGTGAAAACCAAAAAAAGTGCATTTTCTAAACTCCAGATTTATTTATTTGTTATTAGAGATAAATGCACAATATTTTCAGAAACGAAATAGCGACTAATAAGGATTTCAAAGACAACTTAAATGCTAGGCCTTCTAGATTTCACGTACTCGTATTAAACGTTTGTTTTTCTTATGGGCGCCAATTGGACTTTTACATTTTTGAAATCCTCATAGAAAGAGCTTTTCAACCATGTACAATATAACTATGTTTAAAGAAGAGAACGTACAAGAAAAGAGAAAATACAAAATTAAGATTTAACCATAGTAAGCTTCATTTTTTTGATATTCTTATGTAGTCTATAAATTGTAGATAATTGAAATACAGTAGACTCTTACTAAATTGACTTCCTCTTAATTGTATGTCTCCCTTATTTATTGGCACATATAATAATACATCCACCATATCTCAGAGACAAACTAGGTTGTCACCAAATTCTGCAAGAGAACAAAGGTAATAAAACTAAGCTTTGTCCTGCTAGGTGACTTAACAAATTGGATTTCTTAGTTATTTTTAAACAGATTCACTAGATAAATATTTCAGGAGGTGAAGTACATTATTATAAGTCTTGCAATAAAAATTCAATTTTCAGAAAAACAAATTGATTCAACATAGTTTTCCTCTGAGGTACAATGTACAATATTTTGCTGTATAGTTTTCATAGTTTTTGTTCTTTATTATTGGAAGACTGGATATTCTGTTAACAGACTTGTTTCTTTCTCTAAATAGGCATCAAACTTATCCAAGTCAATTTTAAGGAAGAGTTTACAATACTTTAGGGAAAACAACTTACACCTCCTGTTTAACTGATGGGATTGATGACAGATATTTTGCTTGAGCAGTTTCAATTTGATTTTGTTCTTTTCTATACAACAGTAAATCAATTAATGTGAAATCAAAATATATTCGTAATCCATCGAGCATTTCTTTACAGAGATTTAAACTAAAAAGCACAAACCATTACTACAGATACATTTTATTTACAACATATTTTCCATACTTTCTTTGTAAATCTTCTGGCCTAATCTTTGAAGGGTTTCTGTGCCTTCCATGTGATTTCTCATTTAAACCACAAAGTAGACTCATTGCATAATGCCTCCAATAAGATTCCAATATACTTACAACATTTGGTTCTGTAGGTAATTTCATTAGCTACAACATTGCAAATTAGAAGTTATTTAGAAATCTGAGTATTTACTATACCTTGTTTCTATTATTAATAAGATGATAGTCATGTTCTAAAATGTTTCTTAGATCCTGTGTAAGTTCAATAGGAATTGTGTCTTCTTCAACAGACGAGTCTTCTTCTGAACTACTGGCTGATTCTTCAGTATCCATATGTGCAGGACTTCCTGAACTTCCATCTTCTGATGATTGAGCAATACGTTCACTAATTTTACGATTATGTTTTTTTCTTTCTCTTCTATACAAATATGCACCTCTGTAATGTAGCATTATGTGAGCATTTAAAAAATATAATTTAGATAAATTTACAATTGAAGTTGTGACTTTTCTGCTAAGTCTTTCTGTAACTGACGATTTTCAGGTGTGTCTTTAAGAACATATTCTTCTCGTACGCATCTATCCCAGGATGAATTCCATCCCTATGTGTAGAGAATACTTTAGATGAATAAATAAATAACATTATGAATTAATGAATGAACTTTGTCAGTTCTAACTTGTTCTTCAATGATAATCGAAATATTTGTTTTATTATTAAATATGAAACTTGCATTAATTACCTGAAAATGTATAAGATACTCGACATTTTTTCGACCTCGATGATCTTTATTAACAACAATATCAAGCACCTAAAAGTCAAAGATTCTATTACGGTAGAGATTTTAAATTTAAGGTTATAGATTCTTACTTTAGAATCATACAATACTTTAGCTTTAGTTGGATCTGGTTCATAACACAATACTCTTTCTCCTTCATAGAATTTTAATTTTACGCCTCTAGTTGATACCATATTATTTATTTCGTTAATTTTGAAGGTTTTAATTACACTAAAAACATAAAAAACAAGTATAAATATATACAAACTACTGTCACTGTCAAGGTCAAGCATCTGTCAAGTGTCAACCGTGTCAACGTGATAGCTGCAGTTTAGCACCTTTATACAGGGTGTTTCTTAATTTGTTGTGTATGTTAATTAATTTTTACGTTACAGAGAAAAAAGTTTCTATACGCTGATTCCTACGGTTTGCAACATTTTAAAAAAGTTTTAAGAAGCAGTCGATTACACGGTAAGTGAAGACAGTTTATGCAAAGAAATTCGCTGGCAAGAAACCGAAGCAAATAAAAGAATCCTAATGGAAAAACATGGAATTCGACAACAGACTGAATTTTTAAAGAAATATGAAGATATAGAAAAAAAATTACAACGATACAAAAGATGTTTATAAAGAAAATATCTTTTTGAAAAAAAAAGTGGAAGTTCTCAACCTAGGCACTAAAAAGTTATCACTAAATCTGTATTGCGACATTTTTGTTTAATACACTTACAACTTACTCAGGAAGACCAAAACCATCTCAAAACGTGCAAAATCGAGCAAAGCCTACTAATTTTATACGCAAAATTAATTTTTTTCAAAAAACTTTCACGCCTTGTACCTACTTAACAAGACGATTTTGGATATAGAAAAGTTAGGCAGGACTCTCACAGACCTTTGATAGTCTTCGATAGATAACTATTAACCGCTGACCGAAAGAGGACGATTAGAACTTATTAAAGGAGTTCTACAACCTCTCTCACTAAGGTTCTTATAGGGCAAACGAAATTTTGAATTTGCCGCTATTTTCCTGTAATTAAATAACCTCACATGAACCTCAGAAAGTGTTTAATTCTGGTCATGATTTTGGCATTGTTTATAAAGTAATACATAAACAATAACAGTCATCATCATAATCATAATAGTAAGAAAATGAATATTTGCCAACACACATTCAGCTTCAGCTGTAACAATTCAAAATTTCGAACGGTCAACAAATCGCCTGGGGTCTGTTTACATCCTCGAGATCGCCTACCTGCTCCAAGTAACAATACCGAGGGTCGTCCAGCTTTAAAACTATATTACGTGTTTTATTTACGGAAATCCTCAACATTGCATAATCGCAATTTTTGACTTCAAAAAGGGGTCTAATACGGTTATAAAAGAACCGTATTACGTTTGTATGCTGTAATAGGGAATTCCTTGGGATTTCCTGCAACATTACGGCTTTTAAAAAAATAAACAAATCCTTATTTCGATGCTACAACGGACTGTGTTCCACTCCGAGGGTTTTAAATATTCTTTTAAAAATCTATTTTATATAATAAATGTGTAATATGACTATCAGCGTTTCCCCATTATTTGTTTTTAGCTGGTTTTTGCGGGTGATAATAATAACAAATCAACATAACCTAGCACATAAGCTGTTTTTAAAAATCTGATTTCTTTTTCCGATGCGGGTATGCATGCGCTCTACGTTCATTCTACTATCTTCTTAGGTCAAGATGAGTCAAATTGCAAACATGTTTAAAATGATGGGCCGGGGTAAGCCAACCTAAGACGACCGATCGATGTAGTGAGAGAACGACTGAAAGATACGCTTGTTTGAAATTTTGACCTATCGCGACCTATCGAAGACAACCCAAGAAATAATTCTGCGAGAGTCCTGCCTAAGATCGGTTAAATCTTATTTTTATACCAGGAGTCTGCAGTTAAGCTATGTCGCAACCTTTTGGAGACACCCTGTGTAGTCACCCAAAAGTTTACTTTATTTAATAAAACTAAAAATTCCCAAAATCCATTATCGTTTTTCGTAAAAAAGATCGATGCGAGTTCTAGATTTGAATTTTATTTTAAATCACAATTTCATCCAGTGTTTATATTTTAGATGCAACAGCAGTTTCACGAATGTTGTGATGCGTATATAGTATCTCTTTATTTTGTTCATCTCCTGTCTGTGTTCCTCTTCTGCGCCGCGTGACCGCGATCTTACGCTAGGTGATCCAAAGCTACCTAAAATTTCAGGCCATCGCAAACAGAAATACTCGAACCACTAATATTCGGGTCCCATCGTAAATGCAACACTATAAATACGATTCGCACCTCGCAGCGCTTGCAGTTCGTTCCAACGATCCGAAGCTGTAGGTTCGTTCCTTGCTGTTAGTGACACAGAGTTCTCCTGCCAGTCCGTGCAGAGCTGTAATTTTGCGTAGAATCAAAGTCTCTCGTCGGTACGTGCAAGTAACTGGTAAGATTTCAAAACTCTTACTCTTGCTCCTACTCCGTTACAATGTCTTCCAAACATCCGCCTCGACGCCCACCTGATCCGCCCATACCCTTCACCCCCAGTCCCCCACCTAGCCTTCTCTCACGCCATCCTTCCCGAAACATCCTAATAAACCCTCCTTTGTCCCCAGTTCTCATTCATTCCCCCGATTCGTTTAGTATCCAATTGGACTTTCTTCCCCCCGAATCCTCTCTTTCCGAGATGCCCTCCACCCACCCCCTGCCCGTCCCATCCTACGCCTCTGTGGCTTCCACGCCCACTACCAACTCCCTCACTGCATCCGGATCCCAACCTGCCTCGCGAGTCCAAGCTCCTCTAACCCAGCACCCTCAATCACCCTTTGGCCGCCCCTTCTCCCCACTCTTCCGCCCAGGTCCCAGCTCCCTACCCCCCTCCAAGTCCCCCACTCCCCAACTTTGCGAAGCCTATCCCCCATGTCTGATGACCTCTAAGACAACACAAACAAACGTCCCCACACCTCCTCCTCCTCCGAAGCCTGCTCCCCCCTCCGAATGGATCACCGTCGTCTCGAAGAAGCGTCGCGTTGTTCCAGTTCCCACGGCCTCCACCTCCCAAACCAACAATCCCAACCCCACCAGCTCACCTGTAAATCCCTCATCCCCGCCCACCCCCTCCCCGCGACCCAAGTCCACCTCCTCCTGCCTCATCTCCGGTCTGCCTAAGGCGCAGGCCAACCTTAAATCCTTCTTGCTCCTCTTGCGCCGCATCCCCGGACTCCGCGTATCCGAGGCAACAGTCCAGGCCAGCGGATGCATCCATATCTCCTCCCGTCAACTCGACCTACCAAAACGCCTCTTTTCCCTTAGCCACCTCGTGGGCCAACCCTTGCGAATCACCAACCTCACCAGAAACCAACCACCCCAACCACGTCCTACGCGCCTTCTCTCCTTTTGCTGTGCGATCCGTGGTGTCGACTTCGACATCACAATACCCGAAGTCACCGAAGCCCTCACCAAATCCGGCCTTTCCTTCACCAAAGTCTAGCGCATTCGGTCTAAAGCCACCGACCGCGACACGCGACTGGTGCGGGTTTTGACCACCTGCAAGCGCTCGCTGGACGTGCTCCTTAGCGAAGGACTAAGGATGTACCATCACACCTTTCTGGCCGAAACCTCCCACCCTCCCAAACCCCAACCTATCCAATGTTCCAAATGTCTCCAATTTGACCATCCCATCTCTTCCTGCCCAGTTCGCCGACCCACTTGTGGCGTTTGTGGAGGCCCTCACCACACCAACTCCTGTCCCGCAAAATCCAACCCAAGTGCGGTAATTGTGGGGGAGAGCATGTTGCTTTCTCCAGGCAATGTCCTGCACGTCCCGCTGCCCCCATTTCCCCCGAAGCCGCTGCCCCCCTTAAACCTACTCCAGATCCCGACACCTGCAGGGTCCGGAACTTTGTCCGCTTTTTCCTCACCGCCTTCCTAAACCTATTCCCCACCCAACGTGATCACACCCTTCGCATCCTCACTCCCATCATCCACACCTTTTTCGGCCTCCGTATCGAAGCCTCCATGGCCGGTAATTGGCTCCACATAACCTTCCTTGATAGACCTACCTGCAGTCCGGTCGCATCCTTGCCCTCCCAACTCCCCCTCCCTAACATTAACCCTTTATGGATCTCACACTTTCCACTGTGAACGCCAACGGCTGGAGCCGGAAGCGTCCACTGGTGGAGAACCTTATCCGGTCCCATCACATCCACATCCTGTCCATCATAGAAACCCACCTTAAGAAAATCCAAAACATCTTCATTCCCGGATTCCAGGTTCTCCGCCACGATGCACCGCGCCGCGCCGCCGACGTGGCTCTGGCTATCCTCTCCAGCCTCCCCTACTCCCCCCTTGATCTCCCTCCCGAGTTTACCAACCTCAACTGCTGCGCCGCAACCCTTGACGTAACGGGCGGCGCAGTTCACCTTTTCTCCTTATACATCCCCCCTGACAACACACCCTTCCCCGAAGACTTCTTTGAGTTTGTAGCTCGGTTCTACCGGAGGGCAGTGATCATGGGCAACTTCAACGCCCGTCACACGGCCTTCGGGGACACGGCCACCAACTCTACTGCAGCTCCCATACTACCGAATTCCTAACTCCGACCCCACCTTCATCAACTATCAAGGCTTCTGCATCATCGACCACATCCTCAGCACAGATCCCTCACCCCCTTCGTTCCTGACCCCGCCATTATCGGCACTCCAATTACCAGCGACCATTTACCTCTCATCACCACATCCACCCTCATGAACCTCCCCATTCCCTCCAACCCCAACCGTATCATTCGAGACTGGAACAAAGCCGACTGGCGGAAGTTCCAGGATCACGTTTCCACTCACCTTCCCATCTCTCCTCCCCTCACCACCATCCCCGACATTGACCAAACCGTAGGAAACCTTACCCACTCCATCCAGGAGGCCGTGGAGGTCTCCGTCCCAACCAAATCCATCAAGACCGACCGTCCCCCCTTCCGCCGTACATTCTCCGCCTTATCCAAGAAAAGAAGGCCACCCTCCGCCTCTTTGTTCGCACCAGAGACCCCACCGTCAAGGCGGACTGGAATCGCCTCAACGCGCTTGTCCGCCTGCTTACGACCAGGTTTCGAGAGGCGCGCTGGTCGGCAACATGCTCCAGTCTTGACCACAGAGACGGCTCCCGCTTTTGGTCCAAATTAAAAACCATAACCGGACAAAGAAAAACCAACTCCCCAGCCCACCTCCGCCACAACAATCAAACCATCTCAGATCCTCAGGGACAATCCCAACTCTTCGCCGACCTTCTCGACGAAGTCCACCAATTCCCACAAGACCCCCGATTTGACCACGAACAAGCTCCGCTCATTTACACGCGGATCCGCAATGACCCAACCATCTCCCCTCTCATCGCCGTCCCTCCTATAAGACTCAGCGACCCGCCTCCTCCGGAGATTCTCCAAAATTTCAGCACAGATGAAACGGCGGCCGCCATCGCCACGGGCAAAAACTCCGCCCCGGGCGAGGACTCCCTTACCAGGAGAGTCCTTCGCCATCTCCCCCAAGACTCCATCGACCTCCTCACTCAAATCTTCAACCACTGTATGCGCTGTGGCTACTTCCCTTCTGCCTGGAAAAGAGCTACAGTGGTCATGATCCATAAAAAGCACAAGAATTTCACTGACCCCGCCTCTTATAGGCCCACTGCCCTTCTCAACATCCTAGGCAAGATTTTCGAGCGAATTCTTGCCGACAGACTGAGAGACCACCTCGAAGACTCGAACCTTTTATCACCCCACCAGTTCGGGTTTCGCCCCAATAGATCCACCTCTGACCCACTTCTCTTGCTCCACACTGACGTAGCCAAATCTCTCAATCAAGGCAAGTGCGTTGCCGGTGTTTTTTTTGACATCGAACGTGCCTTTGACAAAGTTTGGTACGAAGGGCTTCTTCAAAAGCTCCTTAATGCCCAAATCCCGCCCGGCTTTGTCAGACTCATCAATAGCTACCTATCACATCGACAGCACAGAGTGCGTGTCAAAGGCGTCTACTCTAATCCATTCACTCTCAGAGCCGGAGTTCCTCAAGGCTCGATCCTCGCCACTATCCTTTTCATCCTCTATTGTTACGACATCCCCAGACCCGAGCCGCAACCGGCCCCTAACATTCACTCCTCGACCGTCCGAATCACCCAGTACGTCGACGATACCGCCCTCTGGGCTAGTGGCCGCAACGCCAGGACCGCGAGCCGCCACCTTGCTCGAGCTCTTGCTCGGCTGGAGGATTGGTGCCGACTCTGGCGCCTCAAACCCAACCCCAACAAATCGCAGGCTATCCTCTTTCGGCACCCCTACCAAACCCGAAGCTCCCGTTTTCGGGAAACAGATGTCCGATTGGACCTTTGGGGCTCCCGTCTTCTTCTCTCCCATTCAGTACAATACCTAGGTTGCTCGTTCACCTACACACTCCACTGGAGCGCCGAGCTGGGCAGGTGTCTCGACGTCGTTCAGCGTCGCGCCTCCATTCTCGCCATGCTCCGTGGCAATTTCCGGGGCTGTCACCCTAAGACCCTTATTCATACCTATAAAACTTTCATCCGGCCCCTCATCGACTGCGTCACCCCTGCTTGTGCTCTCAAACAATACCAACTAAATAGTCTTCGCCAGAAAGAAAGGCGGGTCTGTTGAGGGATGCTGGGTCTGGACCGCTTTCACCCCTCCGGGAAGGTCTGCGGTCGGACTGGCGTTCCCCCCATAGACGCGCGGCTCGAGTCCCTCCAGGGTCGATACGTTCATCGAGCCATCGACCTCAATCGAGAAGCTCAACTTGAAATACTCGCCACGCCTGCTGGCCACCAACCTCGTCACATCACCCACAAACTCAAGTTCCCCCCGGCCATCTACCTAGGCCGCGCCACTTTCTTGACCCCAGATCTCGACAACATTCGAGACAATACTCCAATCGCCCTCAGACTCCCCTAACCACTCAACATCCACCACCCTCTGTTTTCCGCTTGCCTTCCAAACAAAATAACATCAACAACGATTCTGCCCTTCTTTCCTTTGTTGCAGGTAGCAGAGGCTCCACCCTGTTCTCACTAGGGTTTTCCGTGGTTTCCCCTAGTGGTGAAGGCAAATGCCGGAACAGCTCCTCACCAGTCCACGGCACACCCCATTCACCTAGACACCGACACAACATACACTAATCACATCCATACCCCACACATCTCACCACACCATACCAACACAGTTCTGAAAGGAACCGTTTATCGCGACATCACGATCATTCCACGGTCGCCCCTATTCGGCGGCTCGCTGGGTGTCCTTCGGCATGCTCCCCTTACAGGCAACCTTGGCCGTCGGAAGTCTTGGACGAACCGGCGCGCGGCCTACCACGCCGTCGCCACTCAACATCATCGCCGTGGACTGCTTGGTGCCTGACATCATTCGCGCCTAATTCTTCATCACCTCCAGCCATAGAGAAATTAAGTTTTCTAAATGGCAGTCACCTACGGTGGCAATTTCTTTGACTCGACGCAGCGCTTGCAGCTCGCATACGCAATTACTCACGTTATTTATCCAATAACAAACAGAGTTGCGTTTCTGCTGAAGATGTCTTCCACTTGTGTTATTAAAGATTGCAGCAGCAATAAGAAATCGAATTTGTACACTCCGGTTTTTACCTTTCCTAATGATGAGAGATGAGAGGAAAATAGTTTGAGAAAGGTTTGCAAATGTCAAAAGCAATAAACATAGTAAGATTTGTGCCGGACACTTTGAAAGCAAATATTTAGCAATAAATTCGAATAATAAAAATAAGAACTTTATTTACTTTTTGTTTAGAATTTCATAAAATAAACTATTCTTTCAATACGTCTGACTGTAATTTTAGCAATTCACTACTAGAAAAGGCCATTCCAGTAATGTGTAATATATGTCTTAATAATTATTCCAAAATTTATAGAAATTCATTAGAAAAGAATAAAAGTACTACAGATAAAAAATTACAAAACTTAAATCTTCCTAAAAATGTTTTTATGTATGTATTTCCATTAGCAGGAGCGCGACGGCACATACGACTTCACCACTCCGTGGTTAAATGCACACTGCTTGCTAACCACTATTTAGAATTTCTCAACCACTATTTTCGCCGTTGTCACGTGATGCGTTGGCCTGAAATTCTAGGTAGCCTTGGGTGATCCATGTAGTACAGGGTGTAACTTTTAAGTGTTGCAACTTATAACAAACTTGGAGGGGTTATTTAAGAAAGAGTTTCTATGGTTTCTATAAACATGGGCCCGAAACTTGACCGTTTAAAATATACAGGGTGTTAAAGTTTTTTTTTTTAAATTTCTTGGTTTTTCAATACTTCAAGAACAAGGGAAGATATTGGACTGCTATGCAGAACTGCAAAACTATCTTGTCTAGAATAACTTAAATTTAGTGTCGATAACTGGTCCAGCTAAGATTTGCTATATTCTTAATCTATTTGTTTGAAAAAGAAAGCCGTATAAAGAATACTTTGCCAAAACCCAGTTATTTTGATATTTCTTTCCATGTTTGGTGCTTAGTATAAGAATACATGTTCGGTATATTCGAGTATTAAAAAAATTAGTGAAAAAAACAATTTTTCTTATATTAAAACCAAACATAATAACATTTTTTAACATCACAAATAGTTAAATATTTATTGAAGTGCATAAAAATAGTTTTATCTAATAAAGAAATTATCCGGTTTCTTAATGCTAGGCTTAAAGATTCCGATATTTTACAGTTTAAAGCAGAACATCTATAAATTATATATCTTACTATGCATCAAATTACATTAATGTAATTGTAATAGAAACCTTATTAAGCAGGAAAATGCAATGGGATCCCAAATATTTGATAATAAATGGTGCCACGTCGATAGATGGTACAATTGCCTTACATTAATCAATATTTAGATGACTATTTTGGTATCTGTGACTTTAACTAATTATTATTGTGTTGTAGCTCTGTTCTTTGTATAAACTGTATGTATTTTTTTTTTAATTTTTGATAATTCTTGTAACTTTATGACATGCTAGAAACTGGGTGTTTAAGATTCCATAACTAAAGTAACCAAAGATGTTAGATTTGAAGGTGAAACTCCTAAATTTGCTATGAAACTAACTTTTTAAAATGCAATGCTAATAAAAAGAAGGCTAATTCTACTGATAAATATTTCATTTTAACATAAGTAGATAAATCTGAAATACTTCTGTATAATGTTAAAACTTGTTATGCTTTTTTCAAATAAGACCTACTAGATTTTAACATCCCATGTAAGAATATTCCTTTTTATAAGAGTAGGTGAACTTTGAAAAATATAGTCACAGTTTGTACTGCATACTTTATTAATAAAATATAAATAACTCAGTACCTAAACAAAAGTATTTAATAAATGTATTATTATAATAATAGACTATCACTTACAACTAAGAATGACATTCAATGAGACATAAATGTAAGCAAGAAAAAGATTAAAATAGGATTTTATTTCACTTACTTCTTCTAAAATAACAAGAACTACTATATTGCAGATTCTAATGCTTTTAAATTAAACATTTCCTTCGTTTATTTTATTTTAGATTATTAATGATAATTTTTTTATTCTATTGCTGCACATAATGTTTTTAGATTAGAACTATGTTAGAGATTTCAACTGAATATACTTTATGCATACATCGAGTTACAGTTTATTAACAAAGCTCCTTGTGTAAGAGGCAGGACAAGGTTTAAAATAGAATTGAAATAAAAAAAGACAAATGTACGGTATTTCTTTATTGATTTGATAGTCAAAAATTATCTTTGGGCCCTCTTTACATATGTAAATAGATTTTCCAGGATTAATAATTTTGGGGAAAAAATAGTCATTCAGTGTAAATAGCAACTTTCAATGTCAAGTTTTTTAAAAACATCCCAACACTGCAAACAAGTGAGTTTCATTTATAGACATCATCGATGCTATTCATTATCACTTGTTACATTACATGTTAATAATATAATTTATATGTCAATGTTTTCAATTGGTTGAAATAGGATAGTTCAAGACTATCACAGCAATGACAATTAAAACTATATTATTAATGAGAATATAATTTCTAACTATCAATCCTGTAAAAAGTAAGTGAAAAATATTTACAAAAACCAAATTTACTGCTAATATTATAAGTACGATACTATCTAATTTCAGGGTTCTTAGTCTAAGATATTTTATACCTAACAAAACATATAAGACTATTAAAAGATATTAGTATTAATAATAAAATTAACCATGTGTTTGGTCATCTTCTACAAAATCTCTAGCAACCTCTCGACTAACACATTCAATGTGACTAACCTTATTTCTAAATTTAACACCATAAAACTTATTAGCATGTTCTAACAGTTCAGGTCTAAAAGTAGTTGTAATAAACTGAGCTTCTGTAGATAATTCATGAATCATATTAGCCACAGCCTTTCTGTGTTGTGCATCTAATGCTTGATCAATTTCATCAAATAAGTAGAATGGTGCAGGATCACATTTTTGAATTGCAAATATTAAACCAAGAGCAACCAATGACTTTTGACCACCAGACAACTGATTCATTTCTCTCATTTCAGCGTCAGATTCTGTAAATGATACTCTTACACCAATACCAGTAAAGTTATCTGAATTTGTATCTTCTGGCCCGATCTCACGACCTTCCTCATTATCAACAGTTTTCATCACAAGCTTTGCTCTTCCAGAAGGCACCAACTTTTTGAAGACTTCACTGAAGTATTTTGACACCTGCTTGAAAGTGAATTGAATAGCTTCCATTTTACGTTGCTCTAACATGGCTAGTAACTCTTTTATTTTCTCATCGCTGTTGATTGAAAAGATACATTAATAAAAAAAACATTGTATTTATAAAATGATTAATTTACCCTCTGTCCAGTTCTTCTTTACGTTTTTGTAGCTTTTCTTTTTGATCAGAGAAGCTCATAAATTGGTCTAAGGCCTTCTTGTTTACGTGACTGTACTTCTTCAATTGATTATTGGTTTTTTCCAGTTCTTTGAATAACTGAAAAGTACAGTGTGCTTTATCATTTAATGTATAATACACAACGAAAATTGATTACAATGAATAGGGATTGACCAATACCGATATACACATCGGTCATGAAGACAATAATCAGTATTCGCCGATATGCGCTATATGGAAGCTGATATAAAAATAACATGCACAAAATTGAAATTCTAAATGAAAATAGTTGGATATAAAGCAAAATATCCATATTGTTGTCAGTACAAACCATATATCTTTTCTGTTTATGAAAAAGACAAAATGGCTTCCATTCCTATTAAACTAATGCAGTCTATGGATTTATTGATACTTTTGTTAATCTCTTGAAACTATGAATAAATGTACAGCGGCCAATGTAAGTGGTCGAACAAAATGCAGCATGAAATATGATGCAAATATTTGAGAATATGGAGGCCAAAGGCTGATATTATATTGCTATCAGTCACTACTTTATCAGAATTAGTCAAGGAAAATCATATTAATCGATTCTTAATAATGAAAAAAAAGCAAAATCAATTAAATCCTTTTACTATTTACCAGAGATTCGTATTATATGTATTATTATTTAAGTTGAGCAAAAGTAAAGAACACTTTAATGCCGTTACTTAGGGTCAGTACTTGAGTCTACAGGATGTTTCAAAATTGCATGCTCATAACTTAAGTATATTATATTCCTCAACAAAAGTTAAGCCTATTTTGTCCTATAACTTTCTTTTCTTAAAGTGCGACATTTCTGAGATACAGGATGTCAAAATTTTATTTAGAAATTCTTGTTTTCTCAATATTTCAAGAAAGAGTCAAGATATCAGGATGAAATCTTTCAAGTGCTACTATTCTAAGTAATTTTTTGTTTGATATCCCTATCAGAAGTGGAAGAAAAAGGAAAAGGAAAAAGTGGTTATGCCACTAAAAAATTAAACAAATCTCTTATTTCTGAACTTGACAGTCAATTTGGCAAAAAGTCCCACTTGCATTTTTCCTGTAGAATGCATCATTTTCGAGTAAAATTGAATTTTTCAAGATCTCTCAAATTAAGCAGCCTATGATAAGGTCATATGTCATTTCAAAAACAATTATTTGCATTGTATTGCATTGCAAAGATTAAACTTTTTTGTCATATAACTTTTTTCCTTAAAGTGCACTGGTGGTCACATTTAGTTGAATGTTTCTCATTTTTGATAAAACTTTGACATCCTATACCTTGAAAACAGTGCACTTTAGGGAAAAAAGTTATAAGATAAAAAAGGCTTAATTTTTGTCTAGAAATGCGATGTTTACCAATGACCGTAACGTAAGCCATTAAATTTGAGAGGTTTTCAAAAATCTGATTTTACCTGCAAATGATGCATTCTATGGAACAAATGAAAGAGGGTTTTTTGACATATCAATTTTTAATTCCAAAAATACAAAAACTCCCTAATCTCTTTCAACGGCATAACAATTTTCTTTAGAGTAGTGGGGTAGCCCTCTCCTTAAATTCAACATGCAGGGTTTAATAATTCAAAACATATTCCCGTGATTTATCATATGATCACCTAGAGCCTGGCTATGATCTGTGAAAATTTTGGTAGCCAGGGCTGACTACAAAACTATGAAAACAAAGAAAGTAAATAAAAACTGTCAGGAGTATGAAGAATTGGTAAAATTGGGTGCCGTAAAATATGGTATTGATATTTGCAAAATTGCATAAGGATTCCACAACAAAAAAGGATGGGAACTACTGCTCTACTTTATAATTAAAAATCTACACCTTATATGTAAGCACATTTACGTAACCACCATATTATACTTACTGCTCGTGAAGAATATCTCACATATTGTGTATACAATTCATCAGCTGGCAAAGCACCAAGTTGATTAATTTTTTCAATTGAATCAGCTATTTTCTGTTCCAGGATATTCTGTTTGGAAGCAAATTTTTCTAAATGTTTGGCATCTTCATCAATCTTATCTTGTGCTTCCTTTTCAGTTTTCTTCCACTTTTCCAATTCAGCTTGTTCAGATTTCAGCTGTAAATTAATAAGATAAGATCTATATTGTAAATTTGCAATTTCACTTAAAGGTTGTTTATTATAAACATACAGTATGTCCACAGATGGGAGTTCACAATAGATGTACTTGAAAGTATTAAATGTATTCTCTATAAAATCTGCTAATACTAAAAAATACCAAAGATTTACCAGCCTTAAAATCTCAAATACTATACATGGTATTAAGAAAATACTGCTACTAAAAATAATCCATACTGTTGCAAACTCAAACTGAGGACATGCCAGAGTTTCCTAACAAATACAGTTATCTTTATTTTTTCTAAAAAGGTTTGTATGTATGTGTGCTCAAATAATCAGCTAGTGATGTCATCAGAGCAATTTAAGAGCAATGTAGTTCCACTCAGATCAAAAAAGCGCAAAATGACAAACATAACCTAATAAGCTTAACCTGCTCACATCTGCTTTCACTTGGAGCTCTGAGAAGCTAGATCATGCTCTAAGTTGATCTAGATTACTTTACTTTTACAAATACATAAACAACCAGATTGGGCTCTAAAATACAAAGAAATGCCTAATATTGCTCAAGATCAGCCAGAGCAGACAAATATACAAACCTACAATTTACCTACATTTTAAAGGAAGTACTGTCAGGTTATCAATGGTGTTTTAAATTAAAAATTACATTAAACATAAACTACCTTTTTAGACATGTCTTTAACTTTAGTTTCCATTACAGTCAACTCCTTATTAACATTTTCAATTTTTGTATCCACCTCTTCAAGTTCTGTGCGTGAATTTGTAAGTTGCCGTTTACGATCTTCCAACGAGATTTCTTGTAATGCATGTAGTACCTCATCTCGTCTTCTAATTAAATTGTTAGTAAGCAAATTATCAAGTTTATTTTTTTCCGCTTCCAGTTTCATACGCATACTGAATGCTTCTTTATTTTCACGCTGCAAACGCTGTATATCATCATTCAATGAATCAACTTCTGCTTGATCCGCCACAGATAACTGAGCCATTAGTTCTTGATGCAATTCAGATTCTAAACCTTCCTTTGTGGTTTGCATAGCCTCCAAATTAGATTTGCATTGTGCCAAAGATCTCTCTTTAGGAGCACGGAAACGTTCAATACTGGCCAACTCTTCTTTCATTAGTCTCAATTCGCCTTTAACTTTATCAAAAATCCCTCTAAAATAATTAAAAAATAATTTAAGCATTTTATCAGAACATAGAGAAAATAAAAGATGTAACATACTTGGCTTTACTATTTTTAGTTTCAGTTTTTTGCATCTCAAACACAATACTGTTAATGGAAGCTTCTGTTTCACGCAGATTTTCTCTGAGTGTTTTCAATTTTTCTTCACACTGCTTTATTTGCTCCATCAACTCGCTACGAGTTTTTTGCATTTCTAAACGAGATCTCGATGTATTAAAGTAACCACCAGTCAAAGAACCTTTAGAAGATACTTGATCTCCATCTAGTGTAACACAATCAAGTCCAGTCGTACGAGCTAACTTGGTAGCTACGTCCAGATTACGACAAATAAGAGTTTTTCCAAATAAATAACGTATGGCTTTGTCGTACTTTTCATCGTAACGTAGTTTCGATACCATTGGAATTGCATCCTAAACATAAGACCATAATAATTAGCTTTAGTAATTTTGGTCATTAAAATGATCTAATTTATACACAAAATTATTGTTGCAGATAAACTTACCGCATCTTGAGGATAATCAATTTCCCTAACATTAAGACGATTAAATGGCATGAAAGTTACTTCTCCAGGTAACTTTTGTCGATTCATTTCCTTCAAAATTTGAGTTCCAACTTTATCAGAATCAATTACATGATGAAACAGTCTATTACCAGCAGTAACTTCTACAGCTGTATAAATTGACTTATCGCAATTGAAATTTTCAATAACAGGTCCATGATAGGCTTTCACTATTTCAGCATCAGGTCCCCCACGAGACGTAAAAGTATCCAGTACTTTGCGAACACTATCACGGCCATTTAAGATGGGTTTACCAGCCATGGATCTTAAAGCCTGATCTGCTTTAGCTAAGTCTTCCTTTAAGGAAGACAAATTTTGTTGAACATTATTTTCTTTACGCCACAATTCACTGTAATATAAAATTAAATTCACATTGTTATAGCTCGTGAAGTTATATTAAATATACTCTTACTTTCGTGTTGTTTGATATTGGTCTTTATTTTTCTTAAGTTCGTAACATTGCTTGTTATGCTCATCAATGCAAATACGTTGACGTTCCATTTCCTGCGTCTGTTCTTCAATCTTCTTTGTAAGTTCAACCTGTTTTGCTGCATCTTTTTTAAGATCTTCTGTAAGTCTATCTCGGTGTTCTCTTTTATCTTTTAGTTGCTTATTAAGTGACCTAAAAGAAAATAACCACAGTACTGATAGAAATCGATAAATTTTAATTTGGCTTTTTTACTTGAGTTCATTCTGAATCCATCGATCACGTTCTTCTTTAGAAGTAAATTGGCTTCCACGACCCTGTTTAGCATATAGTTCTTTACGTTTCTGTTCCTTTAGTGCTAACTCACGAGTGCATTCTTCTTCTCTTTTTTTCATTGCTTCATATTGTGGTTTTACCTATAGCAAAATACACTACTTATAAAAACTATTTCTGGCAATAAGAAAATAATTACCTTTTCTAGCTCTGCTTCCTTTTCCTTTATAGATTGAGTTAGACGAGCAAGTTCATTCTCTGCTCTTTCCTTAGATTTATTATCACCTTGGACCTCTTCAGTTAAATCTTTAATGGTAAGATCTAACTTTGCTTTTTCTTTTATTAAATGCTGATAATCGTTATTTCTAATATCCCTTTCTTCCTTTAAAGCTGTCAATTCCTTTTTAGTTTCCTTTGTTTTTCTTGTTAAAATTTTAATTTGATCTTGTGCTTTCTTTAAATTTGCCGCAAGTTTTTCCTGTTCAGTACCAGATTCATTACGAGCCTTCTCCAACTGAAATACAATTCTTTTTATAACAATTTTAAATTTCTTAATAATCTAAACCTACATCCTGCAGCTTTTTCTTATTTTCATTTAATTCAACTTCATGAATGATATACTCAAGAGCTCGACGAATCTTATCATGCTGCTGATACTGTTTTAATTCCTCTTTTTCTTCTTCTAATGTACTAAGACGCTCTTCAATGGTGCGCAAGAATTCTTCAATCTTTTCTACTTTACCTTCTGTTTCACGTAAAATAGCTAATGATTCATCACGGCGTTCATCATAAACACGAGTACCAGCTACTTCTCGTAGCAGTTTCAAGCGATGAGCATCAGGAGCAGTGGCCATTTGATTAATCTAGAAAAATATAATTCCGAGCAATCTATTTAGTTAGGATGCTTTGCAACTTGTGAACCAATCAAATTAATCTTAAAATAAATATACAACCAATAGTTTACCTTTCCCTGTTTAACAATATAATATGGATTTGAATTAGAAAAACCAGCCGATTCTAATAGATTCATAACTTCACTTCGAGGAACAACTTTCTTATTTAAAAAATACTGATCCTTTTTGGCACCGATCACACGACGTAAAAGAACTTCTTCATGCTCAATCTGCAAGTATAAACAATAACTAAAGATAAACCAGAAATAATAAACTTGTTTACATACAGGTACACGACCATCAGAATTATCAAATATTATTTCAACATAAGCCGAAACAACTCTTGGGCCTGTGCCTTCATGTAACAATGCTTGTCTCTGTTCTGGTCGTAAATGAGAAAACTCATCACTGAGTACAAACTGAATTGCTGGAAGAAGATCGTTACACTGAAACCATATTCAAGAGATATGCCAAGATTTGACTTACCATAAAAGAAATTACTTTTTCCAGAACCATTTCGACCAACAACTACATTGTGTCTTTTGTCAAAAGGTTCAATTACAGTTTGATCTCTGTAGCTTTTAAAACCTTGTATAATTATCTGGAAATGGCCAACTGTGATTTAATTTTTGTTTTAGCAACAAATTATAACAACATACCTGCTTTATGTGCATCTTGAGATTATAATAATATCACACCAATTTTAACATAACATTTATTCTTAGATTTTACAGTAACTTTCTTACAATATCATAAAAACACCAAAGTAAACAGTAATTTTGGCGTCCACAATATTATTGACATTTTATGACAACTGACAACTAACAACCTCAACAAACGACAACCGCCATAATCAGTGTTGCCAATATCAAAACAATAGTCAGTAATAATAATGTACAGGGAGTATACAAAAAGAAATTTTATCAATTAATTTGAAGGGTTATCAAATTGCGTACGAGCCATGAAAGCAATTTTTTGCGCTCTTTGAACTATTTCTGGACATCTCTTCTTTCGAATTAACTTGCATTCTTTGTAAAAACCTTCACTACGCGGAAAACCATTACTTCCATCGCTAAAAGTAGTTAATCCTACAATAAGAAAGTTTAGTCGTGTAGATTTCTTTCAGTAATTAAAGATTACCTAATCCCCATATTTTTCCTCCGCGAAATTCTCCTTCGTGTTTCATTCCATCAGATCGCCAAAATATTCCGCTCCCATGAAACCACCCTTGTAAAAACTCTCCCTCGTATCTGGTAATTTAAAATCTATATAGCGTACAAGAAAAATAATATTATTGTACAGTTATATACTTACTTAGCTCCATCTGGAAAAGTAAGAACACCAAGACCATCGAAAACTCCATCATCAAACGTACCGTCGTAACGTGTACCATCAGAAAATTGTAAATGACCTTGACCGTGCTTTTGACCGTTATTGTTCCAAGAGCCTACATAAATGCATCCGTTATCATATCGATAACCTCCTATTTTCGAGATCTTATCTACAAACACATTAATTTAGGTAAAAAAGGATATTTAGAGCTTTCTCAAGAACTTAAAAAGTTAATACGTACGCACTGTTTCCAATTCCATTTGATCCTTGTTTACTAAGGAGCGAGAATAAAAGTTATTTCACGTTAGTAGAGAAGGATGTGATTGAGTCGTTTGAAATACGTTTGTAATCCTACATATGGCTTCTTAATTTAATTATGCAAAAAAAACAAATTAGAGCAATCGTTATTGCGTAGCATACCATTCAGGAGAAGAAAACATACAAAAATAATAGTTTCTCTTTTGTTTGTTACACGCATAATAAAAAAATAAAGCAGAAATAGAATAGAGATGATGCAGTTACCCACGGATAATCCTTTTGGGAAATTATTCTACATATATCTTACATAGATACCCACGTCTGCTATACATGTATAGTACGCAAAATTCAATCTTCTCTGGGATACATTTACATTACACTAGATGAGGTAATATCAGCCCTTATCTCGTGTAGTTTGTGTAATTTTAAAAGTTTACATAAATTAAGATAAATACTAGGACGAATTAATAAACTCTTTGTAATTACTACACTTCCATTTTTTGCCATTCTTTGAGTTTGCTTTTCTTTTTGTCGTGCTGCTATTATTTTGAATAGTATATTATTTATTTATTCATTTTTGTAATCTTTGCGTATTTTACGGAGTATAACGACTATTTACAAATGGTATTACCAATTATTAGATTTTTAAGATATACATAAATTCGAATTTGATATTGTTTCTTTATAATGTCTACATAAAAAAATTAACAAAAGAATTGTATTAATAAGTAATAACTGTTCAGCTTTCATTGTTATAACTAATTGTTCTGTCAAAAAATTGCTAGGTAGAAGTAACGATAAAGATGTCATAAAATTTCTAGTACGGTATCAGATAAAATTACAGTTGAACAAAATTTGATATTTATTTCGTGTTATAATCTAAATTAACTGATAAAGGATTTTTCTTTTAAAAGCGTAGGTGGTCAATTGATAAGGTAACATAGCGATTCATCAATGATTAGAGAAAATCCATATTGTTGCTTACGTCAAGCGCCGGCGTGGTGACGTTCATTGCGACGCTCGAATTTCCTTTACATTTGAGGATTTTAGTGAAAAACACATACCGGCTGAGAAAGCTATGGACGCAGGAGTGTTAGTGGTGTTTGCTCTCCTCATTGTTGGATCTCGACAATTCGAATATAAACATCACAACAATGAGGAATTATTACAAATATTACAAAACGTCAACGCAGAATGTCCGAATATCACCAGAATTTATACCTTGAGCGAGACTTCTGTACTTGGAGTTCCACTTTATGTGATTGAATTCTCCACAAAACCTGGACATCATGAACTATGTAAGATAAATTTTAATTTTTAGTATTTAATTAAGGTTTATTAAGATTTAGTTGTTATTCAATAGTAAATAACTATATCAAACTTTCAAAGTTTTCCTTCTGATACATTCTTAACACCAAGAAGAAACTTAAAATCTAAAAATGAGAAAATTAAAATTGTGTTTTTTTTCACGGGTGGAACTATATTTTCAACTGAAAGCTGGTACATAAAACGATTTGTTTTAAGAGAAAAACAGAAGATTGTTGCTCAATATGTTTTCCGATTGAGTGGGAGTTCTGTTAATTACAAGCAACTAATTTGTTTTTCCTTAATTGGCTTTTAATTGAAATACTATAAGTGTAAAAGATGAAACGAACACTATCCTGACGGTATTCACAAAGAACATAACTGTCTCGGCAATATGATCGACTACCTAATTATAAAGGCATAATAACAACAGATCACAATTAACATAACTCTTAAAAGAACCTTCTGAAATAATACATATGTCTAAGAAGTAATCCATGTTGTTTATATTCTAAAGGTATTTACGTTCAAATGTAATGTAATATTATATCTTTAATGGTCACCCCGCCAACCACTCACCAACGGTATGTTTTAGACACCAGAAATGCCTTTGCATTAAACTTGGAATTTATTTTCTAGAAACCGTACTGCGGTTTAGTGGTTTCAATTTCATTCATGAGTGCAAAACAGCTATTTGGTCAGTAATGAAATTGGAGAAATGGATCACACGTCATTCAGCCGATGTTTCTACCTTTAGGGATCAAAGCAGAATTTTGTATTTGCTAAAAAAAGTAGGTCACGTGATTACGGTTTATTTAGTCGAAATTATTTGATTGCTCAAAACATTATCAGTTAGTAGTTACGTAGAAATTGACTAAAAGATAAAGTATGCTTATAAATAAATTATACAAAAAATTTTCATGAATACTCTCCAATCCATACCTGTTACTATCAACAATAATTGTACAATTCTCTACAAAAAAGTTACTACAAATCGTCATATTTAGTTTGTCCGTTTGCTTAAGTGAGCTTCTGAAGTGTTTTCTTTATGAAACAATTCCAGAGATGAAACGGCCTTAGCAAAGGTCTTAGAAAACCAACTTTCCTAATAAGTTCAAAATTTGACAAAAAAAAGTAGCTCAAGCATTATGACCACATCAAGAAAATCTGTAAATGCAGTAATTTTAAATCAAACCTTGGGATAGCATTTGGACGGCTTCAGAGCTATTATTATTAGTTTCACATTCGAAAAGATCCTTGAAAATCTTGAGAAAAGAAGGAAACGTATGAAAGGGAATTTCTAGCAGAATGGGCCTCTAAAAGTATTTCTCCTATTATCTTTTCCCATCACTTGGAAATCAGCCGTATACAGGTCAAATTCCTCACTTTGAATGACTTTTATATCAACATCTGAATTTTCGCTCTTTTTTTAGATTTTCAGAACCGTTTTATCTTTGACCCTTTTGTGTTACGTTATGTTTATTTTTACTTCTTGTTTTTTGGTAGTAAAGTGTTTAGATTTTTCTGGTTGTCTTGCAGTTAAACATATGTTGACACAGTGTAAATGAAATAGTTTAAGTGGCTATCTAACATAATCTTGAAAAAAAGTCTTATCCGTAACGGTTTTCCAAATAACAAGAATTGCCATCTAACAGCACCAACTATAAGATATAGCCCGACTGTTAACCTAACAGTTATTAAGTGTTTAGGTTTGTTGTTGTTTTCGACAAACAAAATCTGCTGACGAGATAATAGTTTTCCTCAAAAATAATTCTTACGTGTCATAAAATTCAACTTGTGAGAATTAAACTTTGTTTATAAAGTATCTATTTGCCCTAAAAACGTTTAATGACATCTCATAAATCTAAACCACTTCAACTTTAGTGTCTTCCAAAAGTCCATAAACAAAACATGCTCATTGAATCAATGGTTAACTACATATGTCGATTTGTCTACACATCAATCGACTAGAAATGTCTTGCCAGTATAAAGGCAAACATTGCACTGCCCTATGCATATTTTAAATTCTGCACGTTTCATCCAACGATGATACACTAGTTACAATGATGAACGCATATGAACTTATCTCTTTGCTAGTCATAGCTAATATCTTCATGAAGTCTTTTAGAGCTACACATTACACTAGAAGGACGACTTAAATAGGAGACTTTACTACTGAATAATGATACAAACAATAATGAAATGTAATAAAAGACGTCAGAGTTATGATACATTAATGTTACCGCATTATTCAAATTGATAAAAGACATTATAACAATTGCATTGAATACTTTGTTTTTCTTACTCCAACCCAAAAAATATCAAGATTCTGATTGCTCCACAACTTAAGATTATGTTTAAGGTGAATATACTTAATTTTGTGAAGGAAATAATAATAATAATTGTATTAAGAAATAAATCCGTCTGATAGTATGGTCTCATGCGTAGCATACCTTTGAATATCTCCACTGCAACTAGTAACGCCATTTTGAAAGTAAACTTGAGTGACTTACAAGTTTCCTCTGAAGTAGGCTGTGGCCACTTACCTGCGATAAACTCGAATTTTGTAGGAAACTAAAACAACGACAATTTAAAAGCACGTTCATATGAAACCCACTTGTAAAGAAGAGTATTTAACTTCTAAGAACATCTTGTGTCCATAGTATCTACATCAGATTTTCTTTCCTTCTTAACCTCTTGTTAATTTGTTCTAACAGTCCTTAAGTTCATCTTAAGAAGATGATTGATGATGATGAATTTGTATTGGTATAGTCTGTTTCTAAATTATAGAACTCGGAGTAGATTTTGATTTTACTTTATTTTTGCAATGCATATAGCAAATTCAGGTTTACAGTCTAAAAGTAAAAATCACTACATATATTGACAACTCATGTTATTTAGAAAAATGACACAAATGACAAACGTTTAACCTATAAATATTTATTTAGTACCTTCTAACGAAACTTCAAAGTACACTGTTATAAAGATATCGTGTCTAGACCTACTCTGAATTCTATAGTATAGAAACAGACTATACACATTTCAATCTACAACCATTCTTACTTTTTATAAATTTGCTCGTGGAGCACGTGTGGAGCAGTTAATGTGTGCCAGGAAAGTAGCTGGATGCTTTTCGGCAATCTATCAGAATTACTAGAAGTACTTGAGCCAATATAAATTATGGTATGATACATCTGATACTGAGATAACTTAATTTAAAATCGTCCACTAACACTGTATACAATTTCGCTGTCCAGAGACCCAAGTGATCTTTGAGGATGTTGTGAAACCTCAGTCCTTAAACTTAGAGTATACGGTTGCCTCCAGCTGATGCCGGTTAGAATGTCGACACGCGTATCGATTGAGGAATAAGCTATAATTTTAGTTTTCTTAGCTACGTCACGGTATATCGGATTTCAGCTCATGAGACAATCGTATATTCTGTTGGTGTTTTTATAAATTAGTAACAAAACAACATTAAATATAGAAGCTACTTTGAAAAATCCCAGTTTTAATGTTAAATTGATGCATTTCCGTAACTGACACAGCAGCTGAGGCTTTTACATCAGCGTAGAGTGATTAACAAGTAAACCAACTCTTTAAAGATCCTTTGTTCTTTTCAAACGCCGTCTGATGACCTTTGACTAATAGTTACTTGGTAATACGGATATGTTCAAACAGGTCGCTACTTTTACTTATTTGGCGTGCATGTGTGATCCTCTTGACGTTATTATAGAAACACAGAAATAAATATCATCTAACATCAACGTTTTGTCACAGAAGAATAGTCCAAAAAGTTAGAATAGTAAGGTTTTGAAGATTGAATAACACCAACTCGTGAACCACGTCTTTCCACAGAGCACTATTATATTTTGCTCTAGAATGCAAAAACTGGCAGTTGCAAGAATGGGCTCGAGTTGTGTTTCAGACAAAAGCAGGTTTTGTTTAACATCGTGCAAAAGGCATGAGAGAGTGTATTGTTTTGGAGAACGATATGCTCAATGCGATTTCAGGCAAATTTATAATTTAGGTGGAGGTTCAATAATGGAGTGGAGTAGGATTTCTGTTTAAGGTCGCATGGAGTTAGTTGTAGTGAGAAAAGTCAGCTAAATTAACAAGATTTCTAATGAATATGAAATACTTTTCGCCGCATTCAAGCATGATAATTTCATACTTAGCAAGAGAGGCTGTTAAGTATCTAAGAAAGATAAGTGTTCCGGCTCTGGATTGGCCTGCTGAAAGTTCGGATACAAACCCAGTAGAACATCTATGGGAAAAACTAAAAAGGCCACTCAGACAACTTCCAGTTCCTCCAGCGATTGTTGACGACCTTGCAGAAACCTATGGTAAGAAATACCACAAGAATTGATTACAACTCTAATTAACAGTATATCACATTGCTGAGAAGCAGTTATTAATGCGATAGGGGTAACAGTCGGTTTTAGTTAGATTATATGGAATATTATTATATTATATAGAAATTATACAAAAATATCATATTATGCACTAATTCTTGTGCATAATTTGAATTCTGTTTATAAAAGAACGTATGATTGGGCAAAGTAAAATACCAGAATATTATTATAATATTGCGACACGTTTTAGAAAATAAAGATAAAAACAATAGACAAGAGTCTAAAACCAGAAAATTGAAAGAAAAAATTGCAAATGAATCAGAAGACATCGATACGAGTCAAAACCATACCGAATGCATCATAATATGAAAACGAGATTTTTTTAAATCAAAACCAAGCAAAGAATATATTTCCTGTACCCTTTGTAAGAAATGGGCCTATGAGGAATGTGAGAAACTTCTTATTTGTGATTTTTGAAAACAGAACAAATAAATATCTTAAAATATACTATGCAGAATGTTTTGGGAAGAAATGCACATACTTGGTATGCGCATTCCTCGGCAGAAATTAAGTCATTTTGTCCTATAACTTTCTTTCCTAGCATGCATCGTTTCCGAGATACATAGTGTCAAAGCTTCATTTAGAATTCCTTGATTTCTTAATATTTCAAAACAAAATGAGATATCGGGATAAGATCTTCTGTACTCTAAGGTGTGTACTACGTTACGTAGTTTTGCGTTTGTTATCTTTATCAGAGGCGGAGAACTGAGGGTGGGTTAGCCTTTTATGCTAGAAAACATTGCTACGCCACTGAGAAATCTAGAGACTTTTTCTTATTTTCGGAATCAGCAATCGATTTGAAGCAAAATGTTACTCTTGAGATTTTTCAGTAGAATGCGTCGTTTGCTAGTAAATTCAGATCTTTCAAAACATTTCAAGTTCAATGGCCTATGGCAAAGTCATAGGTCATTTCAGAAACGTGATGTAGTTATTACCATGGTATTCCTTAACAGAAATTAAGTCTTTTTTATCGTATAACTTTTGTCCCTACAGTACATCGTTTCCAGATACAAAATTCTCTGCATTTAATTAAACTTCTTGACACTCTGTATTTCGAAAAAGGAATCCACTTCCAGATTCGGCTCGTGTGTCAACTTCATCCTCTTGGATAATAGCCTACATTATGTGCTCGTTGAATAATATACTATTATTGAAATTATTGACGATTCTAACACTTCTGAGGAAGATCTGGAAGTGGATTCCCCTAAGGCAGGCGTTGTCCAAATTCTTGAATATGTAGAAGTCAATGAAAGTAAACAATCTTCACAAAGAGAGTTTTAGACCTGGAATACAAGAATCCTCTGAAGACGATGTCCAATTTTTTTTTCTAACAATAGATAGTTTGAGATTATAACAATTTCTATTTTGTTTATAACTATAAATAGGCAACCAACGAAACACCGCCAGTGAATAAAATCCATACAATTTACTAGTGTTTTATGAGTGTGGTTATATCCCTATGGTTACGCGTATAACGACTATATTATTGAAGAGTCCTAGATAAAAAAATTAATTCTTCAAAAACCATGGGTAGAATCTTGATAGAAGACATTGTACATAGTTTAGTCTCCCCTCCCGGTATAAGAAAATGCCCTTGGATTTATTCCCGTATCTTTTTTGGTTTTCAAGACATTCAGGGTGGGAGGTTTTAAAATGATCACCCTGTATAAATGTCTATATTGAAAACAATTAATTTTATGATTTTTATACAATTTATTCAGTAACCGAGCAAATACTTTCCACTATTTGGGGGCTGCCTTTAGACAAAGTATAACGTAATACGAATAAATAACTCTTAAGCGTTTCAAGTAAATTAAATACAATACAAAAATATTATTTTGATTTATTTTTGACGTTTGTTCTGTTCACTTCCACTCTTAATTTACTTTGATAAATAGGCCAGATTAAAATATTTACTTTAATTTAAATTCCAAATGTATTCTTATTTATGCCTTATTTGCAATTCAGAAAGCCCAAAATGTAATTTACTGTACGCTTTTAGCTCGACCTTTTCTAGACTAATGTGCTTTTCCTCTTTGTAATTTCGACGTAATTGTTCCACCCGATTCATCTTTTAGAAACATTCATTAGTACTATAACGCATTTGTCTATTTGAAACACAACAGAGTTCTTTAATTTGTAGAAACTGAAAAGCGTATTACATAATAAATTACCCAGTAATTACTTATTGCACTACTGTCATGCTTTGCTCTTTAAACAGTGAAAATTTGGTTGCAGGTAACCTTTGTTGTCAGAATCATACCCAAACCTAAAGCAAATCCATCCCTTTAATACCACCTACGTAGGTGAATGTATAGTTTGACTTTTTATTAGGAAGCAACACAAAGAAGGTCACATAGACGAAAAGATATTGGGATAATAAGGTAAATTTATAACGAACGAGCAAGAAAGTTTCGAAATCACAGTTAACTATGAGATCTGAAACGTGTGTCGCATTCAAGACGAATCTTTTTTGTAAAATTTACGATTGGTATATCAAACCGATATCTATCAAGTTAACTTTAGTGAGACCTTCGTAATAGTAGATGCCAATTCTTTGTGTTGCTTTTTTATATTTCGATGAAATCAAGCAGTATTTATGTGAAAACAAAAATCATATAAATAGCAATTAAATGTTGAGTGAAATCACTTTGAAAATGATCAAATAAGTATTAAGCACTATCAACATAAAGTATCAATTATCACATAGAACAATTTGCGTGGGAATTAAACCCACACATTCTTGGCTGCATACTAACTACAAGAATAAAGTAAACTTAATAAACATATACTTAGTATGTAAATTATCACTTAATTTAATAACCAGCTCCAAGAAGAATTTGCTGGTTTAATTTGTAGAGAATTTGTATCTAATAGTCGAGAAAGTGTGGGTTTAATTCCCACATAAATTCTGATTTTTCTATATGCATAATTGGTAAGTTATTTACTTCGATAAAGCTTAACAAAAAAAAACTATTTCTGCTTGGAGTCGTTTTGTAACTTTTAAATGTTCGTGTGACTATTGTAATATTAAACAAATTTTTGTCAAATACTATACTACATCCTACGTCTACAGTTTCTTAAAATGCTAAATATCCTGTGTGTTTAGATGCTTAATTTTTGTAGTAAAAAATTTCAATTTTGTTACTATTTACTCCGCAACTATAACTCTGACCAAGGCAGAATTAAGGTTTTTGCAGGTCCTTCATAGACAAAATTTCTATAACAAGTTTCACTGACAACATTTAGCACTAAAAAAATTTTAGAAAAATAAAGGCCATTGTTTTAGATTCTTTAGGCCAGACTCAGTTGTCTTATTTGTTATTATGTAGCGCCTAGTCACCGCGGTGCTTATGACAAATTGTCGAACGCTGATCGTACAAAAAAGACTTAGAGACATACAGATATGTATTTTCATAATGTTATCAATAATGTCTGGAAATCCTGAGACAAACGCTGAAGTCTACTCTGAAGCACGCATAGGCACTAAATAATCAATAGATTACTAGTTCAAAAAGTAAGAAAATCTTGAGATAATCAGTTACACTAATTATACAAAAAGTACGTCTAGAATTCACAGAATTATAAAGTTACAAATCGAATCTAGGAACTTACAGATATGGGGTGTTTTACATAATGTTATTGAATGCCTGAAAATCCTGGAAAACATTCTAGAAAGAAGAACGCTGGGAATCTACTCTTAATCATTCGCAGACACTAAATAACCAAAACCTCAGCTCGAGACGTATAAGCATTTGGTCCTAGGGAAGTAGAGAAGGGTAGTATTGGAAAAGTAAAGAAAAGTTTTTTTGAGACATATTTCCTCTATCACATACAAAACAAAGTATGTCTCTGTCTGTAATACATTATAAATGGAAACAGTGTAGGTCCAAAAACCTTGTATAACAACATAAGACTTTAAGAATTTGAGAATTCTTGTAAACCAGTAATAAAATCTGCAACTACGTTGATAAAATTCGGTACATATGTATGAATGCAAGTAGAAGCAAGTTTGTCTTATTCGAAAATGGATTTGATACTATAATTACTTTTCATAGGACAGAGTCGGTTATTAAACAAATTGAGAGTAGACGAAAGGGTTTATCAAAAACGCTGTGTAACAGGGGCAGATACAGAAGTCGGTTTTGTTTATGTAAACAGAACCACTTCTACTCCACTTGCAGCTAACAGCTACTAAGCCACAGGTGTAGTATTCCAAAATATATAGTGCGTTTATGACGTAATTGCTACTTAGCTTACAGTAAATTTTATAAGTTCGTCACAGCAGGATATCATAAATCCGCTTACCTGTGAAGACCTTTTCTGATATTGACACAGGGTCGTATTGAAATAAGTTCTATTTTCGTAAATACTGTTAAACCAAAATGTTAGAAATATAAATTATTTCATCATGGTCCTTGATTTACCCAATCGTCTGTGACACGTGCCATTGCTTCTATTTGCTAATTTTTATAAGGGACCTGCTGTGAAATACTTACTAAGGGGCCGTCCTTAAATTACGTAACGCAAGATTGAACGATTTTTATACCCTCCTTCCCCCCTTGTAACGCAACCGTAACGCAAGTTCGAACTCCCCTTGAATATTACGTAACGCAATACTCTAACCCCCCCTCCTACATTTAATATGAAAATATTCTAATTTTTTATTGAAAAAGAGTTTATTAGAAAGGAATACATCGGGCGCGTGCGACCGTTGCGGTCTACACACAGACTGTTTTAGTTCAGACAAGTAAATATTAATTTAAATAATATTTTATCAATAACATTTTATCGTTACGTTACGTTACTCTTGACTTCTCACCCCCTCCTTGGTAACTCTGCGTAACGCAACTCTGGACCCCCCCCCCTTGAAGCGTTACGTAATTTAAGGACAGCCCCTAAGTCAAAGTCATAAACGCACTATATCTTTTGGAATACTATATCAGCTATGTCGTACCATACCCGCATTATGCACATGCCGTTTTTTGATAGGTTGATAGGTTAGAGTATGTTTCC
This sequence comes from Ignelater luminosus, assembly GCA_011009095.1. NCBI lineage: Eukaryota > Metazoa > Arthropoda > Insecta > Coleoptera > Elateridae > Ignelater > Ignelater luminosus. Next base: position 102,671 of record VTPC01008088.1, read on the forward strand.
TGTTATAATTTCAAAGTTCCAAAAAGAGATTAAATCCCCTCTCCGACCAAAAAAGTTTTCTAGACTTCTAACTTCAAAACTTTTGCTCTGTAATAGCAAATCTGGAAATTAACACCCGTGCGCGTTACGTCATTACCAGTTTGTTTTCATGGTTTCATTTTCAAACAAAGACTTGGTCAGGTAATAAGATGTGATTTATTTATAATGATCATTGATCACTTACTAACTGAAGGCATGTGTGAGACTTTCCTTTTTGGTCAAGTTGTAAAACTGCCAATTGAAAAAGTTGTTTGAAAAACTGTTATCATGGCGTGACGTCAAGTGCAGCATTGTCAATTGCATAATCCGAAAACCATATTCTTTCCAGTCGATACAAATTTGGCAAGTGCATTTTTATTTTGGTATAATTATGTCGAGTTTGTTGAAAGTATGACTTGCAATTCTAATGTCAAAATCTGAATTGTCAGATATAGAAAACGCGTGAAATACGAAAGAAAGCTAATAGCCCATTCACTTTATACAAAAAAAGGCCAAACTTCTAAAAAAATCCGACTAAAGATTTCCTTCGGGATTCTCTTTATTTCGACGTCAAACACAATCCCTCAAAAGTTCATAAAGCCAACTGGACGGCTACAGAAGTTACAGAAGGTCAAAGGTCACGAAAATCAGTTTTGCTCGAATATCTTGTAAACTATTGGTTTTACGTTAATTTTGGTCATTATGACATTTGTTAATAAGCTAAATCTACACAAAAAAGATTTTATACAAAATTCACGTAGAACCAATAGTTTTTGAGATATACGGCTGAGAAGTTTCAGAGCAATATACTATACGTATAGTGGTGTATACAGATAATAAGACCTATTTATACATAGAAACATCGTTTATGCACATATACCTGCATCATTTCTGTCTGAATTGTCCTTGGACAGGATTCTTCTTCATAATAATAATGGCAAGGGCCTTGAGTAGCAGCTGTCTAACATTCCAATGTAGGCTCATGGGTCACTGTATAACTGAAAATATTGCATGACGGATCTTGTACGTTTTAAATTCAGCCCTATATCTCAAAAACTATTGGTTCTACGTGAATTTTGTATAGGACCTTTTTTGTGTAGATTTAGCTCATGAACAAATTTTATAATGACCAAAATTAACATAAAACCAATACTTTACAAGATATTTAAAAAAAGCTGACTTTCGTGACCTTTGACCTTCTGTAACTTCTGTAGCCGTCCGGTTGGCTTTATGGACTTCTGAGGGACTCTTTTCGACGCCGAAATAAAGAGAATCCCGAAGTTAAATCTTCAGTCGAATTTTTTTATAGGTGAATGTATCAAGTGACTGGGCTATAAGACAAAAAATATGTTGCTTTTCGACTTGTAAACACAAGGTTTTAATACAAAATACAGCAACAGTAATAAAGACTACTTTTAGATCCGATTTTATAACGCAGTTGCTAACGGATACTTAACTAATCAGTTCATTTATTCAATAACTGTCATTTGAATTACATACATGCAAATATGCAGTTGCAATCATCGAAGATGAAACACTAGTACCATCCGTAGCATCCCTCTGTAAAATTTGTTTCATTCTTAATAATAATGACTGAACCTTCAATTGTATTCAATTTTAAAGGTGACATGGGACCCACTGCTTTTCATAACGAGGATGGCATTTTTTCCAGATTTTTTCCGTGTGAAAAATCTCAAAACCTTTTTATTTGCGTTTTAGAAATAGGCACAAGAATCATTAATCGACTTTACATTTTTTATTTAAAAAAATCTAAAACGACAAAAAAACGTCAAAACTATACATCCAGAAACTGTAGTGTGATGTCTAGTTCGTTGTCGTGTTTCATAGAGTGATTTGATTAATTTTAATACCTTTCATGGTTATGTCCATTTTCTGGAGTCATTGTTGTACTCAATTACTTAAGACTATTTTGTGTTCCTTTTTAAATACTTATTAGGTATCAAATTTTTGAATTTCTAGAATTCTGTGTGCGAACAATACACTTTGATTCATTACTGAGTTAATTAGTTTCAAGATGTTATCAAGGGCTATAGAAGAGGTTTTGAAAATTTCATGTTTGAGGATTTACTTCAACTTTTTGTATAAATTCATTTTGGGAGTATTTAGGGTTAAACTGGCCTAATTTGATCCCGGAGTCTGGACATTCTGGTTTCTATAAGATGATATAATATTAAATTATTTATTTCTTTAACTTGGGAAAAGGTTGAAAATTCAGGTTTCGGCTCTGCTTGGCGCCCAGATCAATTTGGCCTTGAGGTCTCTAGACTCTTGAATTTGTGGAATCTGGACAGGGACGGCTAATCAAAAAGGCAGCATTTTGATGGCTGGCGTCTCACATGCACACAGTAATCTGCATAAATATTTTTGAGTGTTTTTAAATGTTTTTATAATTTCATTGAAGTTATTTAAACAGACCAATACAATGAAATCATTCTTTAAAACTAACATTTGTGGAACAGATATGTGGCGTCTATCTGTGGGAAGAAGCATCGTAGGTAGATTAAGCCCAATAACGAACGTTTTAAAGCTGGGGCTTCTTTTTTTTACTCTTGAACCGTCTAATTGCTTATATTAAACTCTACAAAAAACACAAAGCAGCTCTGCGTAACAGTTTTTTTGTTAAGTAGATTTCATAGAAATCGATAAATAATTGTCAAAAATACACTTTTTCGTTTTCTTATTAAAAAAGCTACTACTGATTCTCTATTAATATTTATTGTTGTTGCAGTGAAACCTGAATTCAAATATATCGCCAACATGCATGGAAACGAAGTATTAGGGAGAGAACTTCTATTAAAGCTTGCTGACTACCTCTGCGAAGAATACAGATTAGGGAATCCTAACATAAGAGCATTAATAGAGCAAACCCGCATACATCTCATGCCCAGCATGAACCCCGATGGATGGCAGCTTGCTACTGACACAGTAAGTGGTACACATTTGCTGCTGTAATAACGAAGGAAACGAAGGAGGAAATTGAAAATGAGAAAAAGAAAAACATATGTTTTATGAAACTTATTCGTGTAAGATGCTTCGATCGGCACGATGAAGCTACTATCAGAGCTATTAATCAGCTTATACAATAAAATTAATTTACGAGTGAGCAGTATCTCTAAAATATTACTTTTTCGCAAAAAGATCATCTAGATAAATCCATTTTATCTCGTGCTTATCAGGTTGTATATTTTTTATAAACTACAAATGAGATAGAGAAAAGATATAATAATAAATTTCTATTTCCTTCGATGTAATAAATATGAAGAGATAATGAATTTTGCAAAAGCCGAAAGATAAACACCTGCAGGAAATTGTTACATTATATTAATTTCACATAAACAGTTCTATTATTAGAAGGTTGATTCGAGCGATATCTTTCCATCAAATATTACTAAAGTAAATAATTAGTTTAGACGTGTTTTCTTTTGAAACAGAGGCAAGATGGAAACAGCAAACTAATATAATATGTAAAGCAGATGTGTAGATGGCTGATATCAGTATGATTCTAATACACCTGTATTGTTATTAAATTATTCGTATTACCCTTGCGTTGCATAAAGCGTTTTTAAAGTCACTATTAGCTAACGCGCTGTTAATTTTAGCTTCATGAATTCTACTCTACTACTTCTTAACTTGACAACTTTTAAACTTCTAATTTATAAAATTAACCAATTACAACAATATACATATGTATAACAGTTTACAACATGAATGGAAAGTTATTCTACGAAATTTTTTTTAATTTGACTGGGCGCAAGTTAAACAAACGTTTGAATTCAAAATTGTGTAAATAAAGCAGCATAAAGTTCATATATTATCGATATAATTTCTAAATTCTAAATTAAAAAAGTTGCAGGCGCGCGTTGCAAACACACGTATACGTCATAAAGAATTTCCATGCTTATTTTATCAGAGCCGAGATTGGAAATTTTCTATGAATTTGCTATACAGGGTTATTCATATTCGAGGCTTGCGCCAATGGATTTCTCAAAGTTGTAAGAAATATAAGGTTGTTTAAATCAGAATAGAGTTGCATATTCTAATGCTTATTATTTATTAATAATAGAAATAAATCTGACCTTTTTCATTTGCTTTTGAAAACCCCAAAGAATGAAAGTTTTTAGTTTTCATTTATGGGCCATAATTTTCCCATTGGTAAGGCGTTCTAAAAACGATAAAAACTTTCTGCGGACACTTTTTTGTCTGCAATGTCTTTAGCTTGTCCAAATATCCATGCGACGTTTTGGTCTTTCAGAATTACTGTTAGGTTCGTTTTTTCTTCTTTTTCTTCTGGGTGTCATATGGAGTCTTCGGCCTTTGTCCGCTGGTATCATCTCATGTATCTTTTATACTATCGTTTGTTGGAAAGTATTAAAAAACACAGCTTTGAGTAATGTATTCCGAAGGTATGTTTTATTGAGTGGTTGTTAATTTAATTGTAAAACGACTTTCTAATCGTAAATCGTAAAACTTGAAGGTTCAACTAGCACTATCTATAATAGTGGGGTATTTTACATCGATCAAATCAACTTTCAATAATATACATGTTTAGATTTGTGTCTGTAAGTAGAAATTTTAAAATACCAATTTTTGAATAAAGTGCTGTGATTAAAACACAGAATCTTTATGATAGAGGCTTTGAGTATTTGGTAGTTTGGTTATAAAAATTTGTATTCATTATATGGTAGTAACATGCGATCATTAAAATTTAAGTTTCCAGTGGGCTGTGAAATTTTTCCGTGGAGCGTAGCTTAGACACAACGCATGCCAACACAACATATAAACTGATGATTTTGCCTTGTTTCCTACGAACTCCTCGTCGTCTCTGTGTGACGGCTCGTTGGCCGTCCTTGGGCATCCCCACCGACGGGGATTATGGAGGACCTGCTTCCGGCCTGCACCACCATCGCCACCAAACCACCAACACCGTGGACAGCGGGCGTGCGGACTGCTTGGTACCCGACATGGCGTGCACGACAGGAGTTATCCAATTTTTCCAATTCACCAGCCATAGAGAAATTAAGTTTTCTAAATGGCAGCCACCTACGGTGGCATTTTATTCATTGACTCGCCTTGTTTCCTATGCAAACTGTCAATTTGACAGATAATTTTCCAGAATAAGCTAAGCGTGATTTTTTCTTTCATAGCCCCCTAGGGACTTAAATTTTAATGATCATATGTTATAAAGCTTCATGCACAGGGACGATTAACTGAAATGACGAACCTAACTAGCTTTAAACTTATACCCTCGACACACTGAGAGTTTAATTGTCATTAAAGTAAATGACCATTTAGTTAAATTACCATTTCTATTGCTAGCAGACACACACTAAGCAGTATTAAAATTGTGAGTTTGCGCAGTGAAGTGACATGAGCGCGCGACAACTTATAATTTTGACAAATATAAACAACAACTTAACCTCGCTTATTTTAATTTGAATTTAAATGGGCGCAGATGGGTTTTTTTATTTATAATTAAAAGCATTGTAAAATAGTATATAAAAAGTAAATTTCAATTACTTTGTAATATTGTCACTCGTTGAACTCACAGAACGTTGTCGTATATCAGCTGAGTGTGAGCAGCCATAAGTATTCACACCCCGCGCAATTCAAAAATGAAGGCGATGTTTACCGACAACTGCAGATTGCGTTTCTCGAAACGACATCGGAATTTCAATCACCATTTCGTATAAATGGTGTTTTAAATGATCATTAAGAAAATGATGAAGTGACACACACCAAAATAAATTCGCAATTCATAGTTAATGATCATTAAACTCTCAGTGTGTCGAGGGTATTAGGGCACGTTCGAAACACTACTGGACTCTTCCAGAATGTTTCTTAATCGTTTGAAGAATCTGCCGAGAATCTATCTACCTATCCAAAACGATGATTAAGATTTTCTCGACTTGCGCAATAAAGCAATCGCATTGAAAGATGAACGGTATTCATCTTCTGATTAATTTTCCGCGCCATATTGTGTAAAGATTATATTGATTCTGATGACTTGTTTACCAATTCAAAGACATCATTATTAGAAACATTACTCGCTTCCTACCTTTACACTGACTTTTCAAGCAGGCTCTTAATTCCAAACTATTGTGATGGAAGAAATGCATTTTGATTGGTCGGTTTTTCGTTTGCTTCATGTTTACAGCAAAGCAACTGTTACAAGTTTTAATGCTCGCCCAAATCTTTGTGGTGGTTTATTAAATCTACAACACTCAATGAATGGTGGATGTTTTGTACTTCTTGTGTTTCAAGTTTGATGAAATGTTCACTGTTTTTACCTTTCTTGGCTTTTAAACTACGGTCTACAAAATCTCTCATCCCAACTCACACCTTTTGCAGTGGTGTAGTTTTCGGAAAGTGTTAGTTCATAATACTTAGGTAATGTTTAAAATTTATAATTTAGCCAATAAATCCAATAATCTTTCATTAGTTAAATTAACAACTGCGTAATAAAGCATACCTATTATACCTTCATGATATTATTCAAAACTATACATAATTTCTAGTAATTCGGTTACTGTGATCTAAGGTACATGACTTGATACATTGCTGAAATTTACATGAGATTCTCTATCGTATCTTGGTAAAATTCAATATAGCGGCCGTAAGAAAAATAAACCAGTTGATGGTTTTGCAGAAACCAAAACGTCATATGGAAATTTTTGGATAGGTCAAAAAATCCGACAACTCCTGGGTGTTAGACTGGAACGACGAGCTATCGGGGCTACATTCGTGATTAACAATTAAAATTAAAAAAGATGGCAATGGAGGCCGGTGACAAGATTTTAGCTGGGCGTTTTCAAGATACCCGTCCAAACCTGGATATACCACAGATATATTTCTTTACTAGTCTAAAAGAACTATATTATCATGTAACTGATAATATCATAAATTTTGTTTATATCTAAAAAATTAATACCTACGTTTATTATTTAGGGAGGATTAGATTATCTCATTGGAAGAACAAACAATAATTCTGTCGATTTAAATAGAAATTTTCCTGATTTAGATCGAATTATGTTTACAAATGAACAAAATCACATAGACCATAACAATCATATATTACAACAAGTGGATCGTCTTAACGAACCGGTAAGAGAAGCACTCATAAATATTTAGTGAGTAGAAAACTAATTTAATTTATTTTTAGCTTCAACCCGAAACAAAAGCAGTCATCCGTTTAATAATGCAGGTACCATTTGTTCTTTCTGCAAATCTTCACGGAGGCGATTTAGTTGCAAATTATCCATACGATGAGAGTCGATCTGGGAATCAAAAGAATGAGTATTCAACGGCTCCTGATGATGCAACATTTAGGTTTTACTTTCCCTTGCACTAGTCTTTTCAAAACATCTAAATAAATTATATCACTTTTAGGTATCTTGCTTTAGCTTATTCGACGGCACACGCTGATATGGCAAGCCCAACTAGACGCGGTTGTGGTGATATTGATAGTAGTAAGTTTGGAAAACAGGGTGGAATTACAAATGGTGCAAAATGGTACAGTCTTCGAGGAGGTAAATTAATATACAAAGTGAACTATAGGCTTAAAAGATTTATAATAATTTTAGGAATGCAGGACTTTAATTACTTATCTAGTAATGATTTTGAATTAACGCTTGAACTTGGTTGTGAAAAATATCCAGCTGCAAACGTTTTAGAAACAGAATGGGAAAGGAACAGAGACGCACTTGTTAATTACATGTGGCAGGTATGTGTATACATAATACATAACTATATTAGTATATTAAATTACACTACTTTCGAATCAATTTATTTTCAAACTCATTAATCATTATATTAACTAATAGATAATACATTAAATTGGCTGAGAACTATTTTCACAAATATTTACCCGATACTTACTAGTTGGGTCGTTTATACCGCCATTATAATTAGTACACTTTTGGAAAAAACTGCACTTTAGTTTAATAAAGTTTTTCTAAAATAGCCGGATCTGTTCCATATTTTTAATTAATTTTTATTAAAATTTAAGTTCTTAGATTTATGAATTAGGAAAAAGGAATGGCTCTAAAGAATTTCGGTATGTATGCGTTTCGTTTGACATTAGTAGTATATATTTTTCCCTGATTTAGACTGAAATTATCCTTTATCAGTATATACATTCTGTTATTTACCAATATGTATCTTTTATAGAGTCACATAGGAATAAAAGGCATTGTGTATAACAGTATAACAAAGCAAGGTATATCAAACGCTATAATACACGTAAAGAATATTACTGATGGAGTTGGGAAAGATATTCAACATGATATCATGTCTGGTAAAGATTTTATAACTACAACAGTTGATATATGTAATTTATTTAATTTCTAATTTACAGTGTACAATGGTGATTACTTTAGATTGCTTATACCAGGACACTATAAAGTTACTGCTTATAAAGATGGTTATCTACCTCACACTCGACTTGTCACAGTAATAAATAAACCATTTTCAGCAGCACAAAGGGTGGATTTTGCTCTAAAACCAATTTCGGTATGTTTCTAGATTTACTAACAATAAGTTTTTCTGTCTACGTATATTGCATATTTAGTTGTTTTTTCTTATTTTAGCGCTATTATACCAAAGCACGAGGAAAAACTAATTACTTTACAGACTATCGGTATTGATATCTTTTTTACTTTTGGGGCTGGTGTTAATCTAATTGCAGCAATTGAATTCAACAGACTAAATGTGAAAAATTAAATTAAATGATGTATTTTCTCTGGGCCATACTATATCAAGTTGAAAATACGACTATTAATTTTGATTTTCCTTACCAGATTAGTTGTTACCCACTACTTGGATATTTACAAACGGCCATGACCGAGACGGTTGAATCTTACCATGCCCAGAAAAAGAATCGGTTCACTAGAACCACTTATTCATCCTACCAGTGCAGTGCAGTGAAAAGAACCGACAAACTTTGGCATCAGATTTTGGAGACAAAATCGAAGCGATATAACTCAACTTACTATAACCTAAAATTCACCATTTCCTAGATAGACGGAGTCGAAGTTAATTTAGAATTTCTTGTTTTTTCAATTCTTCAAAAACAGGATAAAATATAGGGGTGAAACTTTTCACGTGCTTATTATTCTAAGGTGTCTTACTTTTCTACATAGTTGTGTTTGATATCCTTATCAGAGGCAGGGGCTTGCCCATTACCCTAAAGAAAATTGTTATGCCACTGAAAAATTAAAAAATTTTCCTATTTTTGGAATTAATAATTGATTTACAAAAAAAGTTTCTTTTTCAATTTTCCCGTGGAATGCAATTAAATTTTTCAAAATCTCTCAAATTTAAAGGTCTAGTGTAAGGTCATACGTTTTCTCAAAAACAGAATGCAATTATCTGCATGGCATATCTCGACAAAAATTAAGCCTACTTTGTCCTATAGCTTTTTCTCTAAAGTGCGTGGTGTCGAAATTTAAAACAAGAAACCTTGACACCCTGTATCTCAAAAGCGTGCGCTTTAGAAAAAAAAGTTATAGGATAAAGCAGTCTTAATTTTTTCGTATGACCTTTTTGCCAAATTGATTATTAATTCCGAAAATAGAGAAAGTTTCTGACTTTCCAGTGGCGTAACAATCTTCTTTGTGGTAATGTGCTAGCCCTTCTTCATTTCCGTGCCTCTGACAAATATATCAAACACACTACTTAGAATAGTAGACGCTTTAAAATAACAAGCATATAGAAAAACTCATTCTGCTATCCCACCTTGAAATATTGAAGAAACAAAAAATCTTAAATTTGACTTTAACGGCCTGTATCTCACAACAATACATTTTAAGACATAGATAAGTTGGGTTACATTGCTTCAATTTTGTCTCGAAAATCTGCTGTCGACGTTTGTTGATTGCTTTCAGAGACATCCTGTATAGCATGTTTCCAGTGGCGTAACAGTATTAGTAGGACGCTAATTCAAGCTTTGTCAGTCGTCTTCGTACGTTATAATTGTAGAAGCCTCTCTTTAATTACAAAACACAGATTACACTAATATCGTTATTCTAAAAACTGATAAAACAACGGATTCAGACATGTCAAGACCTACTACGATTTTTATTTAAAAAAATTAATTTTTTTGTTATAACTCAGAAACAACTGGAGAAAACATTTAGAGTAGGTAGACACTTTATTACACATGTCAAACCACACGAAAGATTCCCAAACAATTTTTTCCATTTTTCAAATAACGAAGATACAACTGCTTGATGAAATTCGAAAAGAAATCATTTTTTGCCTACAACTCAAAAAAGACTGTTTGACTTCTGATTGCACCAATGAACTCAGCAAAAAAAGTAGATAAAAAACGCGGTCTAGTTTCTAAGATACCTTGCATTTATCTCGAATTTGGACCACCCTGCACTTTGAAAATGAACTTTCCGTCGTCATTATTTTTTTTATATTCAATTGTTGGTTTTTAATAAACGTATCATTTATTACGTTGTTTCATATGCTGCAGTTTTATGTGCTTTCTAACAAATTAGCAATTAATTAAAAACTAATTGAGTTTTTATTTCAGGTCCCCTACGTAGATATCCACCCCAGTACATTTAATGAACGCTCAAAATTTCAAGAACAATATGGCAATAATTTACAGCAGTGGGTAAATTGGGATCGAAGACAAGACCAATTGGCTGAAGATTAATAATTATATTTATAGAAAATACTTAGAAATATTTCAATAAGAATAAAATTCGTTACTTTGTATTTCTTTTTATCTGTAAGTAAATGCTATCATATCTATTTTATCTTACATTTAGACATTCTCTCTTAAAAATGTATAATGAAAGTAGAACAATAAAGTTTTGTTGGAAACTAAACATGAATGGAAGCAATTCATCCAGAAATATTTTTTTAACTTTTCCAGACCCAAATTAGTAAAGTAGAGTACAGGCACGATAATATAAATTGCATCTTTTTCTTTGCTTAAAATCAATTAAGTAACCTGATGAGTTACTCTAGTTATTCCCAATGTAACATAATGTAACATAACAAAATTCGATTAAAGTAAAACCCCCAAAAAGTTTTGATGTCACACTTGAGCTCTTTTATATGGTGAACTTCAAGAATCAAAGTCAGTTAGTAATTTTCACAACACCAATCATATGTAACGATAACAGAGATAACAAAAATAAATATATTGGTCGGTTTCTGCTCTCGTGGTTGAATTTAAATATTCTCTAACGATCGTGGCAACATATTTTGTCTTTTTCCACCTTATTGAGATCAGATAAAGATATACTTCTATAAATTTTCAAAAAAGTTTCATTAGTTAGTGGAAGGAAAGGAGAAGAAGAGCCATTTTTGTTATTCTACAAAAATCTTATTATACTGGGTAGGCATTTTATCTTTAGTTTTTTCATTTTACTAGATTACAATATGAAATAAAATTATACAAAAACAATAATAAGGTTCTGTTTAACTTAACAACAACACGATCACGCACAGACCAACGCTCCATAACAAAGTGAATTCCAAAGATAAATTATAATATATTGTGGTGAATTCCATGGTGTCAGCTGCTACACGGAACCAGGCAAGGCAGTGCTGCTAACCTGTAAGTGTAGGAACTCCCTTTTAAAATGTGTCAGGTGTTTCCGCTCAATCCTGTACTTACTAGGGTGCTGGTTTGCAAAGTTGCTGTTTTTCGTAAGTGATTTCATAACAACAATACAGTATTATATCATATTTTTACAACCAAGATTTAATAATAATAAGAAGCGAATTGTTGACAAACTACTAAGAAATAAAACAAATATGATGGAATGTTTCTTTTTATTACTTAAAGTTAAACTACAAATAATTGTAACTATTTTGTCTTACTTATTAAAAACAAAAAAAAATTAATAAATTCATAACGAAGAAATCTTCGTCGAAATGGTATTAGAATTTTCTTTTTAGTTTAGAATAACGTACCTATTATGCGCCATTTTAAATACACCCTGTATAATTGGTCACTAGTTAGATTATCTTTTATTAACAAACGTATGCAGAATTTAATCAATTTTATGCAAATAAACAGGAAATAAACCATAGTTTTATAGTGTTTTGATGGTAGGCGTAAGTGTAAGGTGTAACCTGGTGTAACCATTGTATAACTTACTAAGGTATGAATATGTAAGGGAGGATTTGGGAAGATGGGATGAAGGACTTGGGTATAGTGCGTTTCTACATTGAAATATCTATTTTCCAAGTTTATTACATAAATTTTACTTTGCATGTGCCACTATAATATTTGGGGAGCTGATATAATTATAGATATTGCCTCTATATACAAGGTAAAATTACATTTAAATTGACGTGCTAAACTACCATACAACTCTTAAATACCTTTTATAAAAACAAACAATATAAGAGAATGATAAAATAAAACAATTTCTCCTAATCACTAAAATATTTGTTTATGGTGTATTGCCTACAGTGGTATATCAGGAAATACACATCATTTCCACATGTAGTTACAAATACACAGTTTTATATTTGTTAGAATTTATAAACACATCCCAACAACTGTAATGGAACTGATGCACCCTGTACTTGCAAGTTCAGTTTTATTATAATATGAAACTGTAGGCTTTGGTTAAACATACCTACTTATTTGCTTTTCTGCATCTTAATTTACAATAGCATCTGCAAGTTTCAAGCCTATCTCTCTGAAAGATGTTGAATAATGGCTTCATTGTTCAATACTCGTGGATAAATTTATTTTATTTTAAAGAATTTCTTCATTTCTAAATTTAAAATTAGGAGTAAACGCATTCAGCGCCACTTTTATAGTGTTTTTGATGATGTGGGCTGCCAATCCAGTGTAGAATAATCAACAAGCAGAACAACTTTTAAAAATCCCCTGTTCTTTCAAAGGCCAATGACCTTCAACTAATAGTTACTTAATAATACAGATATGTTTCGATAGACGTCGCTACTTTTACTCATTTGACGTGGTGTGCGATTGTCTTGACATCTATTATAGAAACACAGACATATCATGTAACATCAAAGTTTTGTCACAGAATTCTGTGGTTCTGTTCAGAAAGCATATGATGCAAATCTCAAATTCGATTGTTGCTGCTGGAGACACAAGTAAGCATCGCTTGTGTTCACGAGCGGTAATCAGCCTTACGCGCTGCCAGCATCGAAGAAAGCGCTTTCAAAAGTGTTGTCTTGGTCTTTACTGGAATTGACCGGTATAAATAATTTTTGTTCATGAACGAAAACTAAATAAAGAAATTTTAATTGCCGATTTTTATCGATCTTGACAAAAATTTAATGCGACGTGATGCGGCGGTTAAATTTGTATACCGAATAGTTTCACACTGCCGTGTCGCATCGCGTCGGTCGCACCGTTGCCATCTTTATTATCATTTATCGAACGGCAATGGTCGCATGGCCTGATCTTTCTGTTTGGGGTTGAAAAAAAATAACAAATAATAGTTATTTATGCAACAAGTGAGTAAAGTGTATCTTTTTCACGAGGAGAAATCCGCCGAGTGAAAGAATGAATCGCCATGGCACTTTTTCTCACGCTTCTAGCGCGATGAAACAAATGCATCCTTTAGAAACAAAAATTAATGAAAAATGTTGCACTTTTTTTAAAGAACGTGAAAAAACAAATTTTTTTGATTGACTAAATTAATTCTGTAACGTAACCTTGCGTTACAGATACTTATAATAAAGACCAGCTTACGGTCTGCCCTGCTAACTCAAGTCAAGAATGAGAAAAGCAGATCAAATAACAATACAGCACTTTAAATTAAGGAACTCTATTGAAATTAATTGATAAAGTGTTTACAGATAAATTTCATATATTGTACTGAAATACCTATCAATACCTATTACAAATAATTGAGCACACAACCATCAATGAGTACTTTGTAATGAAAACAACTTAACAGAAAATCAAATCCTAAGATTTCAAAAAAATAGCATACTAAATTAATAAATTTAAATTTTCAAACCCTTAAATAAATTATTTGAAATAAATGAAGACAGGCGATAGGTAATACAAGATCAGTACAGATACCAGAAAAGAACTTACTTGATACCGTAGATTCCGCTAATGTAGCTACGTCAGACAGAAGAATTGTTTATTCACAACCTGAAACAGATCAAATACACCTAACTGTTCTTATATTTTGTGACCCACCACTTGAGTAATCATTAGAACAAACTCAACATTGATATCTTAGGTAAATCAAAAAATTTTTTTAAACTGTTAAAATTAATGTTATAGACCGGTTTTGTTTTAATCATTAAATTATTTTGTGTAACTTTTTTCCAAATTAAAATGAAAATAACTATAAACTTTCCTAAAGAGCAAATTCTTAAATTAATAATTAATTAAATAATAAATTAAAGTATTTCAATAAATCAAATAAAAGTGATTAAAAATAAATACATTATACTACAGACCACTAAATTTTATGGAGATTAATTGTTCTTGACGAGAAGAAGCCGAAAATCAATGTTAAATGTATTGCATCACATTATTTTAAGGTAGTAACAGTTGAGAATAAATTAATAAAAAATGCTTGATAACACGAGCAGCCGTTCCAATGCAGAATGTTGCCATCCAAAATCAGTTGCCGAG